>JAOTOM010004830.1:0-97500 GCA_034440615.1 Ashinkailepas kermadecensis
AGACGTTCGTTATTTTGCCGATTTCCGGCATGCCGCTGAGCCTGATCCGTCTGTGATCCGCCTGCTCATGGAAACAGAGTCTGTGTTTTCCGGGGTAGTGTTGCCGCCGGCTGCGAGACACGCGCTCATGGTGCAGCTTCGCCGAAGACGAGCAATTTGTGCGGTGGGACGACAGCCGCAGCTCGACCTCGGACAGGCATTTCACATCGGATTGACGGCCTGTACGGCAACCTTTGTCGGCCGACCGAACGAGCGCCGGCTGGCACGCGCTGCAGGACATGCCAACCGATAGTCTCGGTATCTAATCACGTCGAACACGGATGCAAGCCGTAACTGCATGGTGCATTGGACGCAACAATTGACATATGCTTCGAGTAAGTCCATATTCGACATAGTCGGCTTGCGAGGTAAAACTCTGCAAACTATAGTTGTGCAGTTATGGGCAGCTGGTTAATGTTCGGTGCTAATCCTTGTGATCCGTTGTCATCCAGTGAACGTTTTTGTGTGGTCTGTAGGAGGAAAAGGACCTGGTCTCCAGTACGGCTTCCATGTCTCCCATTATTACGCTGAACTTTAGCGTAATAATGCGATTTTTGCTCCACGGCGGCTGAACCGCCGTGAACAAATGTCAACGCGTTCCGTGCCACAAGATCAGTCTGGTGGTAATTGATGAATGAGCCTCGGGACCGTCCAATGTAAGCATAGTTAATAGTATTTCAGGTGGATCCCACCGCTTTTTTGCATGCATGATGAAGGGCCGCCTGGTTTGAGTGGTGTGTTATACTTTCAGTGGCGTGTTAATCCTTTACTGGTGTGTTATACCTTCACTGGTGTGTTATACATTCAGTGGCGTGTTTATACCTTCAGTGGTGTGTTATGCCTTTATTGGTGTGCTTCACATTCACTGGTGTGTTATACCTTCAGTGGTGTGCTATTCCTTCGCTGGTTTGTTATACCTTCACTTGTGTGTCATACCTGCACTGGTATGCTATACCGTAAGTGACGTGTTATACCTCCTGTGGCGTGCTATACCTCCACTGGTGTGTTATATCTTCCCTGGTGTGTTATGCCTTCACTGGCGTGTTATACCTTCACTGGTGTGTTATATCTTCAGCAGCGTGCTTTAGGGTATACCTCCAGTGGCGTGCTACACATACAATGGTGTGTTATGCCTTCACTGGTGTGTTATACCTTCACTGGTGTGTTATACCTTCACGATTGCTCCTTGTGAGCTCCAGGTCAGGTTGCCCGGGACTTCTCACTTGCCTGTGCAGCCCAGTGAAGCAGTGTCACGTGACCTGTGCAGCCCAGTGAAGCAGCGTCACGTGACCTGTGCAGCCCAGTGAAGCAGCGTCACGTGACCTGTGCAGCCCAGTGAAGCAGTGTCACGTGACCTGTGCAGCCCAGTGAAGCAGCGTCACGTGACCTGTGCAGCCCAGTGAAGCAGCGTCACGCTGACATCAAGCACATGCAAGCATCTATGCGAAGGTGCAGTGCATCGCTAGCGGGCACGTCTTCCCCGGGGGTACTTAGATATCCCAGAGAATAGTAAGTACATATTTTAGGGAATATATACAGATATTGTCGATGTGTCGCTGTCACGCAGGCTGCGTCACTGTGTGTGGGTCGCAACTGTCAGCACAGAATGCTGGCGTGGCACTGCGACATACACCACTGAACCGCCCGTGTCGTGACACTGCGACACTGTCCACTGAACCGCCCGTGTCGTGACACTGCAACCTCTTCATTGAAACGTTCGTGTCGTGACACTGCGACACACCACTAGACCACCAATGTCGTGACATTGCTACACTCTCCACTGAACACTCCGCGTCATAACACTGCGACACTGCACTGAGCCGTTCGTGTCGTGACACTGCGACACACTATCCTTTAGTGTCGTGTCGTGACACACTATCCTTTAGTGCGACACACTATCCTTTAGTGTCGTGTCGTGACACTGCGACACACTATCCTTTATCCACTATCCTATGACACATTATCCACACTATCGTGACACTGCGACATACTATCCACTTAGCCGTCCATTCGTGACACCGCAACACACTGAGCTGAATCATCCATGTCGTGATATCGCGGCACACTCTCCATTGAATCGTCTGTTTCGTGTTACTGCGACACACTCCATTGAACCGCCCGCGTCATGACACTGCGACACTGTTCACTGAACTGTTCGTGTCACTACGGTGGGTCCCAGGTTAGCGCGATAGGTTCTGCTTCATGCTAATCAGACTGGAGCGCTGTTCCCGCGATCGTGCAATGCAGAGAATGGCCACCCTAGGCCCGTGCAGCTCGGTGCGTCTTCGCACAAAGGTTCCTATCATCGCTTAATATTGACACCTTAGAAGCGCCTTGCTTCCTCTGAACCAGAGAATGTCAGGTTTAGGGAAGGTAAGAGGCTTACGGGGTGGACATCAGCTCTTCCAGACCGGATGTGGCACGACCAGACCATTCGATTCAATCTCATCGCCCCGCTGGCGGCCTATTGCGCTCATGTGATGTCGATCATCGAGTATTGCCACATCGTTCGGACGGGTTCTGCCGAAACGCACGTGATGCGCGTCGATCGAGTCGAACGTGCATTTCTTGCCTGGATGGAAAATCACATTTCCGAGTCTCCGTGTTCTATTTCATATTGGTGCCTTCATCGGCGCTTAAACCTCATTCCACCGTCGGCACGGAGAGTACAGCGAAACCCTGTGTTTGTGTGGCAGGAGTTGACTCGCCGGCCATGCTCCGTTGTTTTTCGCTGCACGTGCTCGATCGACCCGCCGGCGACAGCCGCTCTCTGTCCCGCGAGAGCGTCTGAACTGCTCCCGGGACCGATTTTGAAGTCGAATTCCTCAGGCCATCTATGACTTTCTGTGTGATGTCAAGAGCGACGCTGACATATTTTCTGACAACATAAGCACGTGGAACAAGTAAAAATTGCAATACTTCCCCGTATCGATCTTTTAGAAATGCGATGCGTGCGACAAGCCATTCTAATCGTGTCCGAGCAAATTCTGTATAATTTGTGTGGTTTCCGTTTTTATTTATTACGTGCGTGCGACAATTGATTTCGTATATTCGTGGGGCGTATGTCCTGCTGACGATTTCGTATATTCGTGGGGCGTATGTCCTGCTGACGATTTCGTATATTCGTGGGGCGCATGTCCTGCTCACGATTTACTTCAATAAACAAACAAAACGAGTATGCGACTCGATTTAGCATACGTTGATCCTTTTTTCAATTAATTGACTTATAGGGTTTGAATGCTGGATTCGAATTCACACTCAGAGTGCCAATACTGTAGAAATAGGACATAGTTCATCCTGGTCAATGATCCAGGTCACCTGAAATGATCAAGTTCATCTTTTTGGCAACAAATCGTTTTCTAGGACAGTTGTCTATGCTGAATTCGGCTTCATCGCTCCTTTTTACCTCAGAGATGCACAAATTACGGAAATCGATAGAGTTTGAGAAGTGTACCAATGGAGGTCGATGCCGATCAAATGTTACTGCATGCGCTTCCATCAAATCTTCATGCACCATGCGTTGCAGTGCATCTTTTCAAGTTGACCTGTCGTCGTTTCATCGCTATGCTGTTCATAGTTTGGAAGCTATGATGGAATTACGCTCGAACGCCCCCCAAAAAATATGGTCTTTCCCACGCATCCGACGCGTGACCTTGGCTCTCTTATTTTCTCAATAGCATGGTGTTCACCAGAAGCTCAGCGAGCTATTGCTGCCAAGTTTTACCAGAAAATATCATTCGGTTGGCAGCTAGAAGTCGAACACTGGCAAAATAGACCTGTCAAGCGGAAACACCATAACATAACGTCCTTGACCCGACAGGGAGGATGAACCATAGAAGGCAGATAACATACCTTTTCTTTATCTCACTGAACAGACGAAGGATGACGCTATACCCCAACTAAGTAGAAGTAGGGGTAGATCTGCGGACGACAGTTCGAGGGGTACGAATCGAGATAATTACAATTTGCTGCTTCCTTGGAAAACTGGAGTGGGGATGATCGATGAGTGGGGATGGGGGAGAGTTGCACATTGAGTTACCAGTTTCCTTCCTCCACTGACATGTCGCTGCTTGCCATTTACCTCCACAGCCTAGAAGTTCACCAGGAACACAAATGCTCACTGGCAGCTACCTTGCCACACCACGTAGTGCTAGACTACGAGTCACTTATCCTTCCATTGAAGGCCGCACGGCATTAAATAATGTTGTGCTATCACCTCCAACCTCGAAGGAGGATAACATTGCACTCTATCCACAGCAGTGCAGCAGTGGAGACGATAGCTGATCTAAGGTCGTTTAGCACAACTGGTTGTGATCTAAGGGATGCTGTCCAGCAACATAATCTGTCTTGGCTCTAGGACAAGTAACAACGGAGAAAACGCAACCGCCTTTTCCATACGAAGGTCAAGGTGAGAGGTCTCGCCATCAACACGCCACCTGCTGTGTGTTGCTGTGGGAGCCGGTGCACAGGTGGTACCCAGGGTCACCGGGGAGTCATTAATTCCACGTCAGCGGTCATTAGAATATCATTGATTTGCTGCATGACTGTGCACAAATGGCAGGGGTGGAGAGATGAGACAGGAGGGGGATGAGAGAGGAGGGGGATGAGACAGGAGGGGGATGAGCGGTAGCCGCGCAGTCACACGCTATGTAGGAATGTCTTCGGCTTGAGGAGTATTCGTCAAGTTGTATGGTAGTGGTATAGAGATACCCGAGGGGCAAACAAAAACAATTTTAGGTGTAAGCAGGTTTTGTATACACACACATACACACAAACTCTCTCTCTCTCTCTCTCTCTCTCTCTCTCTCTCTCTCTGTCTCTCTCTCTGTCTCTGTCTCTCTCTCTGTCTCTCTCTCTGTCTCTGTCTCTGTCTCTGTCTCTCTCTCTCTCTCTCTCTCTGTCTCTGTCTCTGTCTCTGTCTCTGTCTCTATCTCTATCTCTGTCTCTGTCTCTATCTCTGTCTCTGTCTCTGTCTCTGTCTCTATCTCTATCTCTATCTCTATCTCTATCTCTATCTCTGTCTCTGTCTCTGTCTCTGTCTCTGTCTCTGTCTCTGTCTCTATCTCTATCTCTATCTCTATCTCTGTCTCTATCTCTCTGTCTCTGTCTCTGTCTCTGTCTCTATCTCTGTCTCTGTCTCTATCTCTGTCTCTGTCTCTGTCTCTGTCTCTGTCTCTGTCTCTGTCTCTGTCTCTGTCTCTGTCTCTGTCTCTGTCTCTGTCTCTGTCTCTATCTCTGTCTCTGTCTCTGTCTCTGTCTCTATCTCTGTCTCTGTCTCTGTCTCTATCTCTATCTCTGTCTCTGTCTCTATCTCTGTCTCTATCTCTATCTCTGTCTCTGTCTCTGTCTCTGTCTCTCTCTCTGTCTCTGTCTCTGTCTCTATCTCTGTCTCTATCTCTATCTCTGTCTCTGTCTCTATCTCTATCTCTATCTCTGTCTCTGTCTCTATCTCTATCTCTGTCTCTGTCTCTGTCTCTGTCTCTGTCTCTGTCTCTGTCTATCTCTGTCTCTGTCTCTGTCTCTGTCTCTGTCTCTGTCTCTGTCTCTGTCTCTGTCTCTGTCTCTGTCTCTATCTCTCTGTCTCTGTCTCTGTCTCTGTCTCTGTCTCTGTCTCTGTCTCTGTCTCTGTCTCTGTCTCTGTCTCTGTCTCTGTCTCTGTCTCTGTCTCTGTCTCTGTCTCTGTCTCTGTCTCTGTCTCTGTCTCTGTCTCTGTCTCTGTCTCTGTCTCTGTCTCTGTCTCTGTCTCTGTCTCTGTCTCTGTCTCTGTCTCTGTCTCTGTCTCTGTCTCTGTCTCTGTCTCTGTCTCTGTCTCTGTCTCTGTCTCTGTCTCTGTCTCTGCCTCTGCCTCTGTCTCTGTCCCTGTCTCTGTCTCTGTCTCTGTCTCTGTCTCTGTCTCTGTCTCTGTCTCTGTCTCTCTCTCTCTGTCTCTCTCTCTCTCTCTCTCTCTTTCTCTGTCTCTGTCTCTGTCTCTGTCTCTGTCTCTGTCTCTGTCTCTGTCTCTGTCTCTATCTCTGTCTCTATCTGTCTCTGTCTCTGTCTCTGTCTCTCTCTCTGTCTCTCTCTCTGTCTCTGTCTCTCTCTCTCTCTCTCTCTCTCTGTCTCTGTCTCTGTCTCTCTCTCTGTCTCTCTCTCTGTCTCTCTCTGTCTCTGTCTCTCTCTCTGTCTCTCTCTCTCTCTCTCTCTCTCTCTCTCTCTCTCTCTCTCTCTCAGTCGCCGAGCCTCTATCAGGCCCCGGCTGGCGGCCAGCTTCACACGGCGGGTCGGTGCGGGCCCGCCTATCTTGACCCCGTCACCCGCTGACCTCTGAGCCGACCCCGTGACCCGCACTGAACCGCGGCGCCGCTCCACCTGAAGTCGCTCGGATGATGGCTGTCCCGGCCGGATGCTCAGCCAGGTCGATCGCATCTGGGGGAGGGGGTTGGGGTAACAGGAAGGAAATCGTAGTCGGTGAAGGGTAGATTTGCAAGCGTTCTCTGTACACTACAAACTGGTAGATGAAGGGGTGATTTTAGACAATGGATAATAGGAAATAACCATAGGAAATGACTATAGGTGTGGATCCTCAACTCAAATACTGAACCACCTATATGTAAGTCGGTGAATAAGTTGTCTTCGTACGACGAGCAGCATCAACAATTCGTGTTGAGTTTTTATAAGGCATTTCTTGATTCCTACAACAGATTGCTTGTCCGAAGATTGCTCTCCATCTCCGAAGGTAGCTCTCCATGTCCCGCGGCAAGTCAGCAGCTCGAGGACGACGAGATCTCGGACGGTTGTTGATTTCGGTGAGCACACAGCCAGCGGGTGTTCGCCATGGACTCCATCAGACCCCGTCCATGTGCAGCACAGGTGGCCGTGGGTACTGGGTCCGAGTCTGCACCAGACCAGGCCACTGGCATGACATGGTCTGGCATGGCATGGCATGCAGCCGCTCCATCCCGGCATGGCCTTCTCTGAAATTAACCAAGTCTGATTTGGTGGCTAACGACTGCGAAGTGGCAATTTTCTTGCCATCTCGCTGGACGATTATTAATTGGATGTGTTTTGGACAGTAATTCCTTCATTTGGCTTGGACTCAATCAATGGGACCTTTCTCGGACTATTCTCAAGAATTGCGATGTCAGGGGCTGTACGAAGCCAGGGGCCGGCGCTGCCGGAGACGGTACGCTGCGGTGGAATACCGTCCAGTCTGAGCTGCGGCACGGCCCTGGGCCGTGGCGAAAGAAAGATAGAAGAACCTGCGGTTTTGTATGACGTATTCGGCTGCTGGGCCATATATCGTCGCAGACCTCTCAGCCGATTGGTCGCTGGTGGACTCGATAATCCCGCCGGTTGCGGGATTCGAACGAATGATCTTGCGATTAGGAATCGAACATCCCACCGCTGATCTACCGCGACCCTGGCCCGTCACAGGAGGTATCAGTGTACGTCCAGCCAAACAATACCAAAATAGATTCGTGCTAGGTCATGATCCATTTCCGAACAAATCACCTACGATGTAGGATACTTGAGTAGTCCAGGAGTGGGGTGCTCGTCTCCCAGCCAAACGGGCGTGAGTCCCGTCTGTTTGCTTAGAGCATAGCACGGACTGGGTATCCAAACAGACAGACATTTTTATTAGAGCATTTCCAGAACAGTTTCCCTTAGTTTCCACGTGTACAGCATTAAAATGTTGTGGAGCTGTGTGGAGTTTGCACAGCATGTGTGGAGTTTGCACAGCATGTGTGGAGTTTGCACCTCTTCACACACCTCTCAGAGCAACACTGCGTCAGAAGGAAATCAAGGGTCTCAACGGGAACACTCTCAACCCTCGAGGAAGTTTGTGTCGCAAAGTTTGTGTCGCAAAGTTCGTGTCGCAGCTTATATGTCGCAGCCTAAAAGTACCCAATTGGACCGCTGCATAACCTCAGATACAAGGCAGGTCTGAGACCTGAGCCCTGTATGACCTGGCAGGGTGCATCACAGGCACACAGCCAGAGTTCCCTCCCCCCTTGCACCCTGTGAGCGGTCATGGAGCCAGTCTCTAGACCGGCGGCAGTCGGCACCATGTCAGCCTAGTTTCTGCAGCCCGGGCCATGCTGGACACCTTCAGACGCCTTGAACGTGTAAGCAGTCACCGACGAGGCTCTTGGTTAAAAAGCAATATCCTGAGGCCTCCGTGTGTGCAGTGTGTGACTAGGAACCAGATCCACTTACTGCAGTAAGGGCACACTACACCCGTCCTCTTTCCCCCCCCGAAGCCCTCTTTTAGTCATTTCTAGGCACTAACGCTGGCGCCAGCCAAAGACTCTTGCCCAGCGCTCCTGGTCAAGGCGCTGGGTGGGGGTGGGGAGTGGGGGTGACTACCACCACCCCTCGTCAATGTGTTCCTAATTGAGCTAAGACACGAAACGAGCGTGTTGAGCCCAACAAAATGTGCGTGCCATTATATCAAATGAGTTGATATAATGGCGCCCAACATGACCGCTGATGGTATTGGTTGACTTTCCAAACCAGGTCAAAGTTCAGCATTTCAAAAACAAATTGGACTTTGACAGATTTGATACCGCTTATTGGCTATGCTACAGCAGATGTTGTGGCGAATCGAACGGCAATGAGTCTGCCATTCTTCAGACTGCAGCAACACTCATTATACTTTGACTAATTTCTTATGTAGGAGGTCAGGTCAGGTGAAGTGCACGAGGCGCCGTCTGCTAACCGTTGTTCGGCCACACTGTGGTGCACTTTTTGTTTGCTTTTTCAGCTACAGTGCTTGAAATACTAAATTAACGCGGTGTTTACAAATGACATGCATGCGTTTCTTTCACAAAAATGGCCATAATGTGTCCTCCAGGGTAAGTGCCTTAAGTCTATTTGACACTCACGAAGCTAACTTTAGTGATTATATTTACTCTGCTCCCTCTGCATGCTCATGTACCCACTCAGACACTGGCACACCAATAGACAAACATTCCCCACCACGCCCCCTCCCCCACCCACAAAATGGTGCGGGTGCAAAGACCTGTGTTCCGACTGCGACTTCTAGTGCGGGCTTCTTGTGTGGACGTCGAACCATCAAACAACACATGAACATGTCCCCACTGGGACACATCAGCACGAAGTGTGAAACTTACACCAAGACATGCGTTCATTTACCTTTGCCTACCTTTTTACATTCAGTTTTGCATTTAATCATTTGGCGGTTTGCTTATTATTACACTGATTTCGGTATCATACTTATATTCATATTTAAAATGACCAGACAAGGCAGGTGATGAATATAAGCGACGGTTATTCGATTATTGTATTACGACAGCATGGGTAGTTATTTATTCTGTATTGAATTACGTGTATGATATAAAATAACCTAAATACTGCATTTACGCGAAAACGTAACTTAAAACACGTAAACACTACGTATAACTATTGTTGGCAGAATATGTGTACACTTGATCACTATATTCTGATTTCCTTGTACTGCTAGGGAAGTGCCACAAGCTTACGCCGACATCTGAGGATGATGTTTAAAATGACGTCATATCTTTAAAAACTATGAAAGGTGAACAATTTCTAACCAGAACCTGCGTAAATAATCGGCTATTGTAATTTTTTCGTTTCGTCTTGAGATGTTTGTAATGTATCGCCGCCTTTTTTTGGGGGGGGGCGGGGTGGCATCCAACCTCCCACTTTCGGTCGTGTGTTCATATTCCAAAATGCTAGATTAATCATCTCATAAAATATTCGGAATACTTTGCTATAATCTTCAAATTCTACCATGCAAGACTTCTAAGATGTTCAAATGCTCTGGCCCACGTTTTTCACCGAGAGTCCGAGTCGAAATCCGGGGGCCTTCCCGATATGCCACATGGTTGCTTTTATCGAAGGAAGGAGGGAGGGACGGTGACCGGCCCTTGGGCTCCGCGGGATTCTTCCGGCCGCACCTCGGCGACAATATCCGATGCATGGCACGTACGGCGGGGATCTCTGGCGGGCGGGGCGGGAGCGCCGTCTCGAGCCGGGCGCAATCCTCCGATATCAGAATGGCTCCGATATCAGAATGGCAGGCAGCCACTGACTGCCAACTAACTGGTGCATTGGCGGCCCACATCTGCCCTGGGGCGTTTACAACTAACTGGTTCATTGGTGGTCCACCGCTGCCCTGGGACATTTACAACTAACTGGTGCATTAGCGGCTCACATCTGCTCTGGAACATACGCACACTAACTGGTGCATTGGTGGCCCACTGCTGCCCTGGGACTTCCACCGTCGCTGCACTGGTCTGGACTGGAGGTTCTGAGTTGAAGATGGACCGGTGTCATCCGGGCGTATCAGCACGGACCAGAAGGGAGACGACTATAGCAAGTATTTCCATGGGGCGGTATATAATTATCATCATCATCATCATCATCGTCATCATCATCATCATCATCATCATCATCATCATCATCATCATCATCATCATCGTCATCATCATCATCATCATTATTATCATCATCATTATCATCATCATCACGATCACCATCATTAGCAGCATCAGCATCAGCATCAGCACCAGCATCAGCATCAGCATCAGAATCAGCATCAGCATCATCATCATCATCATCATCACCATTATCATCAGCATCGTCATTGTCATCATTATCATTATTATCATCATCACCATCATCATCATCAGCAGCAGCAGCAGCATCAGTATCAGCATCAGCATCAGCATCTGCATCAGCATCATATATTGTCAAAGCAAGTGGCTACTTGAACGAGTACAAGGCAATGACACCACAAGATATATGTCGTTTTGGTACATCCATGCTCGAATACGCATGCACATCTGCACACACACATACACACACACACACATATACACACATACTCATGTTTATGTTTACATATACCTAAACTGAGACATATGGCATCCCATAAACATACTGTGCATATCATGTTGTTCCGCAGCATCATCCACATGCTCGCCGGCTCAAAGTCACTTGCCGATGATAATGCTCAGCGGAGAATGCTTCACCATCATGTATGAAGTAGGTGTCAATCCGTCGTTTGTATTGAATCCGATAACACCATGTCTGCTGGAAGTGCGCTTCAATAATTTACTACCCGTTGACTTAACAGCTGTAATTATTCTGGAGAGGTCAGAGCCTACTGGGTTCTAACGCGAGAGGCAACTGCTATATGTGTTCAGACTATGACCCAATCACCTCTTCCCACGATAACGTCACTTGACCCGAGAACGAGTTCTGATTGTATAAGTATTGGCATCTAATGCATGCATCGACCAACACCGAATTTTATATTACTCTAAAGCACTTACTTTCGGTAAAAATGTGCACTCTTGGAATCTGTCCAATATTTATACTTGACATGACCTGTGAGCTCATAGGCGTCATGCTAGATTATACAGTTACTCAAACTTCCGAAGCAAATAGGAATGTTAGGAATGTATAGGAATGCATGTTAGTTTTTCAAGACCACTGCGGAAATGTGGCCCAGCAAATATATTGCATCGTACGCTGAATCAGCGGCAATTTGACCTCTTTCCCTGAGGTGACCTTACTTGACCCGAGGCCAGATAGGATTGGCATGGGCAATGTTAGGTACACAATGCATGTATTCGACCACAACTGAGATTTAATATTACCGTAATGCCCTGTTTTGCGTTAACAATTTGAGCTTTCGAAAACAGCCTAATCGTTTTGCTTGACGTGACCTGTGACCTCACTGGTGATGTTTAGGTAAACAAAAATTATGTTCTCTTCATTAGCGTTATGGGGCTATGAAATGCGGTTGTTGAATTGGCGTAATCGGTTCATTGATTGCAAAAAGACAAGAGGCGAACAAATTCCCCACAGTGACTCGTGTGAGTGGAGTACCCCAGTGATCGCCGAGGTAACATTGTGTCAGGTATGTTGTAAACATTCCTCCCATGCAAAACATATGGTTTTTAGGTATCTTCGTACTCTAAGGTAGCATTGTCTGCACCGCGTCTACGTTTCCCGTTCCGTCATCTAGCGGGATACTGGTCATTTTCCATGAATAATGGAGTTCCCGCATTGGTGCTGGTAGACTGTCTGCGGAGTCAATGAATTAGGATGGTTAATAAATAATAAAGAAAGGTTACTTTAGTATTTCTCATGCCTCTCTTTCTCCATGCCTCTCTCTCTCTCTCTCTCTCTCTCTCTCTCTCTCTCTCTCTCTCTCTCTCTCTCTCTCTCTCTCTCTCTCTCTCTCTCTCTCTCTCTCTCTCTCTCTCTCTCTCTCTCTCTCTCTCTCTCTCTCTCTCTCTCTCTCTCTCTCTCTCTCTCTCTCTCTCTGTCTCTGTCTCTGTCTCTGTCTCTGTCTCTGTCTCTGTCTCTGTCTCTGTCTCTGTCTCTGTCTCTGTCTCTGTCTCTGTCTCTGTCTCTGTCTCTGTCTCTGTCTCTGTCTCTGTCTCTGTCTCTGTCTCTGTCTCTGTCTCTGTCTCTGTCTCTGTCTCTGTCTCTGTCTCTGTCTCTGTCTCTGTCTCTGTCTCTGTCTCTGTCTCTGTCTCTGTCTCTGTCTCTGTCTCTGTCTCTGTCTCTGTCTCTGTCTCTGTCTCTGTCTCTGTCTCTGTCTCTGTCTCTGTCTCTGTCTCTGTCTCTGTCTCTGTCTCTGTCTCTGTCTCTGTCTCTGTCTCTGTCTCTGTCTCTGTCTCTGTCTCTGTCTCTGTCTCTGTCTCTGTCTCTGTCTCTGTCTCTGTCTCTGTCTCTGTCTCTGTCTCTGTCTCTGTCTCTGTCTCTGTCTCTGTCTCTGTCTCTGTCTCTGTCTCTGTCTCTGTCTCTGTCTCTGTCTCTGTCTCTGTCTCTGTCTCTGTCTCTGTCTCTGTCTCTGTCTCTGTCTCTGTATCTGTATCTGTATCTGTCTCTGTCTCTGTCTCTGTCTCTGTCTCTGTCTCTGTCTCTGTCTCTGTCTCTGTCTCTGTCTCTGTCTCTGTCTCTGTCTCTGTCTCTGTCTCTGTCTCTGTCTCTGTCTCTGTCTCTGTCTCTGTCTCTGTCTCTGTCTCTCTCTCTCTCTCTCTCTCTCTCTCTCTCTCTCTCAGTCGCCGAGCCTCTATCAGGCCCCGGCTGGCGGCCAGCTTCACACGGCGGGTCGGTGCGGGTCCGCCTATCTTGACCCCGTCACCCGCTGACCTCTGAGCCGACCCCGTGACCCGCACTGAACCGCGGCGCCGCTCCACCTGAAGTCGCTCGGATGATGGCTGTCCCGGCCGGATGCTCAGCCAGGTCGATCGCATCTGGGGGAGGGGGTGGGGGTAACAGGAAGGAAATCGTAGTCGGTGAAGGGTAGATTTGCAAGCGTTCTCTGTACACTACAAACTGGTAGATGAAGGGGTGATTTTAGACAATGGATAATAGGAAATAACCATAGGAAATGACTATAGGTGTGGATCCTCAACTCAAATACTGAACCACCTATATGTAAGTCGGTGAATAAGTTGTCTTCGTACGACGAGCAGCATCAACAATTCGTGTTGAGTTTTTATAAGGCATTTCTTGATTCCTACAACAGATTGCTTGTCCGAAGATTGCTCTCCATCTCCGAAGGTAGCTCTCCATGTCCCGCGGCAAGTCAGCAGCTCGAGGACGACGAGATCTCGGACGGTTGTTGATTTCGGTGAGCACACA
Organism: Ashinkailepas kermadecensis; assembly: GCA_034440615.1. Classification (NCBI taxonomy): domain Eukaryota; kingdom Metazoa; phylum Arthropoda; class Thecostraca; family Neolepadidae; genus Ashinkailepas; species Ashinkailepas kermadecensis. Next base: position 13,669 of record JAOTOM010004830.1, read on the forward strand.
GCCAGCGGGTGTTCGCCATGGACTCCATCAGACCCCGTCCATGTGCAGCACAGGTGGCCGTGGGTACTGGGTCCGAGTCTGCACCAGACCAGGCCACTGGCATGACATGGTCTGGCATGGCATGGCATGCAGCCGCTCCATCCCGGCATGGCCTTCTCTGAAATTAACCAAGTCTGATTTGGTGGTTAACGACTGCGAAGTGGCAATTTTCTTGCCATCTCGCTGGACGATTATTAATTGGATGTGTTTTGGACAGTAATTCCTTCATTTGGCTTGGACTCAATCAATGGGACCTTTCTCGGACTATTCTCAAGAATTGCGATGTCAGGGGCTGTACGAAGCCAGGGGCCGGCGCTGCCGGAGACGGTACGCTGCGGTGGAATACCGTCCAGTCTGAGCTGCGGCACGGCCCTGGGCCGTGGCGAAAGAAAGATAGAAGAACCTGCGGTTTTGTATGACGTATTCGGCTGCTGGGCCATATATCGTCGCAGACCTCTCAGCCGATTGGTCGCTGGTGGACTCGATAATCCCGCCGGTTGCGGGATTCGAACGAATGATCTTGCGATTAGGAATCGAACATCCCACCGCTGATCTACCGCGACCCTGGCCCGTCACAGGAGGTATCAGTGTACGTCCAGCCAAACAATACCAAAATAGATTCGTGTTGGTCATGATCCATTTCCGAACAAATCACCTACGATGTAGGACACTTGAGTAGTCCAGGAGTGGGGTGCTCGTCTCCCAGCCAAACGGGCGTGAGTCCCGTCTGTTGCTTAGAGCATAGCACGGACTGGGTATCCAAACAGACAGACATTTTTATTAGAGCATTTCCAGAACAGTTTCCCTTAGTTTCCACGTGTACAGCATTAAAATGTTGTGGAGCTGTGTGGAGTTTGCACAGCATGTGTGGAGTTTGCACAGCATGTGTGGAGTTTGCACCTCTTCACACACCTCTCAGAGCAACACTGCGTCAGAAGGAAATCAAGGGTCTCAACGGGAACACTCTCAACCCTCGAGGAAGTTTGTGTCGCAAAGTTTGTGTCGCAAAGTTCGTGTCGCAGCTTATATGTCGCAGCCTAAAAGTACCCAATTGGACCGCTGCATAACCTCAGATACAAGGCAGGTCTGAGACCTGAGCCCTGTATGACCTGGCAGGGTGCATCACAGGCACACAGCCAGAGTTCCCTCCCCCCTTGCACCCTGTGAGCGGTCATGGAGCCAGTCTCTAGACCGGCGGCAGTCGGCACCATGTCAGCCTAGTTTCTGCAGCCCGGGCCATGCTGGACGCCTTCAGACGCCTTGAACGTGTAAGCAGTCACCGACGAGGCTCTTGGTTAAAAAGCAATATCCTGAGGCCTCCGTGTGTGCAGTGTGTGACCAGGAACCAGATCCACTTACTGCAGTAAGGGCACACTACACCCGTCCTCTTTTCCCCCCCGAAGCCCTCTTTTAGTCATTTCTAGGCACTAACGCTGGCGCCAGCCAAAGGCTCTTGCCCAGCGCTCCTGGTCAAGGCGCTGGGTGGGGGTGGGGAGTGGGGGTGACTACCACCACCCCTCGTCAATGTGTTCCTAATTGAGCTAAGACACGAAACGAGCGTGTTGAGCCCAACAAAATGTGCGTGCCATTATATCAAATGAGTTGATATAATGGCGCCCAACATGACCGCTGATGGTATTGGTTGACTTTCCAAACCAGGTCAAAGTTCAGCATTTCAAAAACAAATTGGACTTTGACAGATTTGATACCGCTTATTGGCTATGCTACAGCAGATGTTGTGGCGAATCGAACGGCAATGAGTCTGCCATTCTTCAGACTGCAGCAACACTCATTATACTTTGACTAATTTCTTATGTAGGAGGTCAGGTCAGGTGAAGTGCACGAGGCGCCGTCTGCTAACCGTTGTTCGGCCACACTGTGGTGCACTTTTTGTTTGCTTTTTCAGCTACAGTGCTTGAAATACTAAATTAACGCGGTGTTTACAAATGACATGCATGCGTTTCTTTCACAAAAATGGCCATAATGTGTCCTCCAGGGTAAGTGCCTTAAGTCTATTTGACACTCACGAAGCTAACTTTAGTGATTATATTTACTCTGCTCCCTCTGCATGCTCATGTACCCACTCAGACACTGGCACACCAATAGACAAACATTCCCCACCACGCCCCTCCCCCCACCCACAAAATGGTGCGGGTGCAAAGACCTGTGTTCCGACTGCGACTTCTAGTGCGGGCTTCTTGTGTGGACGTCGAACCATCAAACAACACATGAACATGTCCCCACTGGGACACATCAGCACGAAGTGTGAAACTTACACCAAGACATGCGTTCATTTACCTTTGCCTACCTTTTTACATTCAGTTTTGCATTTAATCATTTGGCGGTTTGCTTATTATTACACTGATTTCGGTATCATACTTATATTCATATTTAAAATGACCAGACAAGGCAGGTGATGAATATAAGCGACGGTTATTCGATTATTGTATTACGACAGCATGGGTAGTTATTTATTCTGTATTGAATTACGTGTATGATATAAAATAACCTAAATACTGCATTTACGCGAAAACGTAACTTAAAACACGTAAACACTACGTATAACTATTGTTGGCAGAATATGTGTACACTTGATCACTATATTCTGATTTCCTTGTACTGCTAGGGAAGTGCCACAAGCTTACGCCGACATCTGAGGATGATGTTTAAAATGACGTCATATCTTTAAAAACTATGAAAGGTGAACAATTTCTAACCAGAACCTGCGTAAATAATCGGCTATTGTAATTTTTTCGTTTCGTCTTGAGATGTTTGTAATGTATCGCCGCCTTTTTTTAGGGGGGGCGGGTGGCATCCAACCTCCCACTTTCGGTCGTGTGTTCATATTCCAAAATGCTAGATTAATCATCTCATAAAATATTCGGAATACTTTGCTATAATCTTCAAATTCTACCATGCAAGACTTCTAAGATGTTCAAATGCTCTGGCCCACGTTTTTCACCGAGAGTCCGAGTCGAAATCCGGGGGCCTTCCCGATATGCCACATGGTTGCTTTTATCGAAGGAAGGAGGGAGGGACGGTGACCGGCCCTTGGGCTCCGCGGGATTCTTCCGGCCGCACCTCGGCGACAATATCCGATGCATGGCACGTACGGCGGGGATCTCTGGCGGGCGGGGCGGGAGCGCCGTCTCGAGCCGGGCGCAATCCTCCGATATCAGAATGGCTCCGATATCAGAATGGCAGGCAGCCACTGACTGCCAACTAACTGGTGCATTGGCGGCCCACATCTGCCCTGGGGCGTTTACAACTAACTGGTTCATTGGTGGTCCACCGCTGCCCTGGGACATTTACAACTAACTGGTGCATTAGCGGCTCACATCTGCTCTGGAACATACGCACACTAACTGGTGCATTGGTGGCCCACTGCTGCCCTGGGACTTCCACCGTCGCTGCACTGGTCTGGACTGGAGGTTCTGAGTTGAAGATGGACCGGTGTCATCCGGGCGTATCAGCACGGACCAGAAGGGAGACGACTATAGCAAGTATTTCCATGGGGCGGTATATAATTATCATCATCATCATCATCATCGTCATCATCATCATCATCATCATCATCATCATCATCATCATCATCATCATCATCGTCATCATCATCATCATCATTATTATCATCATCATTATCATCATCATCACGATCACCATCATTAGCAGCATCAGCATCAGCATCAGCACCAGCATCAGCATCAGCATCAGAATCAGCATCAGCATCATCATCATCATCATCATCACCATTATCATCAGCATCGTCATTGTCATCATTATCATCATTATCATCATCACCATCATCATCATCAGCAGCAGCAGCAGCATCAGTATCAGCATCAGCATCAGCATCTGCATCAGCATCATATATTGTCAAAGCAAGTGGCTACTTGAACGAGTACAAGGCAATGACACCACAAGATATATGTCGTTTTGGTACATCCATGCTCGAATACGCATGCACATCTGCACACACACATACACACACACACACATATACACACATACTCATGTTTATGTTTACATATACCTAAACTGAGACATATGGCATCCCATAAACATACTGTGCATATCATGTTGTTCCGCAGCATCATCCACATGCTCGCCGGCTCAAAGTCACTTGCCAATGATAATGCTCAGCGGAGAATGCTTCACCATCATGTATGAAGTAGGTGTCAATCCGTCGTTTGTATTGAATCCGATAACACCATGTCTGCTGGAAGTGCGCTTCAATAATTTACTACCCGTTGACTTAACAGCTGTAATTATTCTGGAGAGGTCAGAGCCTACTGGGTTCTAACGCGAGAGGCAACTGCTATATGTGTTCAGACTATGACCCAATCACCTCTTCCCACGATAACGTCACTTGACCCGAGAACGAGTTCTGATTGTATAAGTATTGGCATCTAATGCATGCATCGACCAACACCGAATTTTATATTACTCTAAAGCACTTACTTTCGGTAAAAATGTGCACTCTTGGAATCTGTCCAATATTTATACTTGACATGACCTGTGAGCTCATAGGCGTCATGCTAGATTATACAGTTACTCAAACTTCCGAAGCAAATAGGAATGTTAGGAATGTATAGGAATGCATGTTAGTTTTTCAAGACCACTGCGGAAATGTGGCCCAGCAAATATATTGCATCGTACGCTGAATCAGCGGCAATTTGACCTCTTTCCCTGAGGTGACCTTACTTGACCCGAGGCCAGATAGGATTGGCATGGGCAATGTTAGGTACACAATGCATGTATTCGACCACAACTGAGATTTAATATTACCTTAATGCCCTGTTTTGCGTTAACAATTTGAGCTTTCGAAAACAGCCTAATCGTTTTGCTTGACGTGACCTGTGACCTCACTGGTGATGTTTAGGTAAACAAAAATTATGTTCTCTTCATTAGCGTTATGGGGCTATGAAATGCGGTTGTTGAATTGGCGTAATCGGTTCATTGATTGCAAAAAGACAAGAGGCGAACAAATTCCCCACAGTGACTCGTGTGAGTGGAGTACCCCAGTGATCGCCGAGGTAACATTGTGTCAGGTATGTTGTAAACATTCCTCCCATGCAAAACATATGGTTTTTAGGTATCTTCGTACTCTAAGGTAGCATTGTCTGCACCGCGTCTACGTTTCCCGTTCCGTCATCTAGCGGGATACTGGTCATTTGCCATGAATAATGGAGTTCCCGCATTGGTGCTGGTAGACTGTCTGCGGAGTCAATGAATTAGGATGGTTAATAAATAATAAAGAAAGGTTACTTTAGTATTTCTCATGCCTCTCTTTCTCCATGCCTCTCTCTCTCTCTCTCTCTCTCTCTCTCTCTCTCTCTCTCTCTCTCTCTCTTCTCTCTCTCTCTCTCTCTCTCTCTCTCTCTCTCTCTCTCTCTCTCTCTCTCTCTCTCTCTCTCTCTCTCTCTCTCTCTCTCTCTCTCTCTCTCTCTCTCTCTCTCTCTCTCTCTCTCTCTCTCTCTCTCTCTCTCTCTCTCTCTCTCTCTCTTTTTCTCTCTCTCTCTCTCTCTATCTCTCTCTCTCGCTCTCTCGCCCTCTCGCCCTCTCGCTCTCTCGCTCTATCGCTCCCTCGCTCTCTCTCGCTCTCGCTCTCTCCGCCCCCATCCGCTCTTTCGTCTCTCCTCACTCCGCCCCTCTCTCTCCCTCTCGTATATCTTCCTTTTTAGTCTCTATTTGCATGCTTCCCAATGTCTTAATCGATTACGGATACATAATCCCTCCACTTCTCCAGAGTCGCTCGTAAGCATCGCAATTAATAAGCATCATACGAACTGAATATCTTGCGGGGACTGGCATTTTCAGCTTGGAATGTCACCACATCGCCACCATCATCATTGATATCTTCGGTGTCGGTTTGTCATGCAATGTCAACCTCTGCCTTCATCGAGACGTATTTCCCGTCACTTATATTGCCAAACTGGCTCCTGATCAAGTCATTTGCAAATTCACGACCCTTGTTATTGCTCCGGCCCTCGGAGGGATTTTATGCAGCGAGAAGTCCCGTCGTCTGACTGGACGATAAAAAGACGGCAATTTGGCTGATTGAAATGCGTTCGGACTATTCTACGGCTTGACACATTGCTAGCGCGAGAATATCGCCAGCCAGGCATCACAATAGTTTTCCTCCCGACTGGAGAAACCCCTTCGCTCTGGCGTTGCGCATCGCCGCAATTGGCCCCGACGATCGGTGTCTGACTGTCTGTCTCGCCGGTCGGTGTCCGCCTGTCTGTCTCGCCGAATCGACGCTAATATATCCCAATTCTCGGGATGAGCGCGCCTAATCGTGCACGAACTCGCGCCGGCCCGCCGGCCGACGCCGACAAATGGGCCACGCGTCTGGCATCTCTCCCTGCCCACGTCTGCCGCCTCACTGGGAATCATGCACGCCGCCCCGGGCCGGCCGTCGCAGATGGATGACGAGTCGGCCGCGCACTCACTGCGGTTGACGAACGATCACACCGCGCTGGCGCGTGGCGCGTGGCGCGCTTCTTGACGATCACACGTACCATGGTGGGTGGGGTGCGATGATTGGTTATTGGGTTTTACGACACGTCGACCGTTGAGTCATGTAGCGTCGCTAATCTCCCCCGTCGATTGGCCGCGGGCGAAGAGTAGCGACAGGTGATACCTCGAATCCAATATCTTTCGATTGTGAGACGGCAACTTACCCCTAGAATACTCATCACCTGGTGTTGTGTGATGGTGATATTTCCATCACGAGCCGCCGACCGCCGGCGGTTTGCTGCGGACGCCGCAGGACGATGCGATGTAGTTGATTGTGTTCTGATGAGGTGGTGGTGGTGAACGCTTCGCACAATTTACCACAATGAAGAGTCTGTCAAATCATATGACGTCACTAGCATGTGTTGTCAATTTTGGAAGCACCCTTAGTGCATAATGTTGTCAAAGGAAATCGTAGTATTTTCGGATGTTTTGCTGCCCTACGGAATGCCTACAACTTATGGATTTCTCGGGTTTTATGTCATCAAACCGCCTGACTGGTGACATTCACAAGGTCAGAATAGGCATTTACGTTCCTTCATTTTAAACCTCCGTCTAAAGTGTATTCTGGGATATTTTATGGTTTTAATTTCGTGCTCAACGACGAGTGTAGCGTCCATCAACTCCGAAGTAGTCCTTACCGGGCTTATCGGCTGCTTTGTAGCATCCTTGTTTGAACTGCAGAGAGTTTGGTCTGATCTGGCTTAATCTGGCCTGGCATAGTAGCTCCGTGGGCGACGAGGTCTGATAATACACCGATGCATTTGCACGAACCCGGGCTTATTCCCGTGTGTATCCGGAAGGAGTTGTTGCGCGGCCTGGCTCAACATGGCGCAACTATTTTCAGGAGATAACACTTGCGTCGGATGGTTCAACTTGACGGCACTATTTGCATGAGATGAAACCTGTGCCGAATGTTTCAACCTGGCAGCGGTATTTTCATGAAATGTCACCTGCACAGGATGGTTCACCTTGGCGGCACTATTTTCATAAGATGACACCTACGCCGGATGTTTCGACTTGGCGGCACTATTTTCATGAGATGATACCTGCGTATGATGGTTGCCATTGTAATATAAAATCGACCACATCTGAATTGGCATCGTGAAGAGCAAGAGCCCCATATCATGAGCGCTAATGGAATGTGTTCTGAACGCGACGGTCAAAGCTCCCGAATTGTTCAGATAATTTTATGTTAAGTATTTGTGCCAAACGTTGTTTGTAATCACAACGGAGCGTGAGTTATTCAGGGTTGCGTCGGCGGCCATTTTGGGTCCGGTGACGTCTGTCGGCGACGCACTGAAAACAATAATTTGCATTCGGAATTTCAGCGCAGTGGAAAATTACTGCTTCACTATAGTGCTGTTGTTGATTAGATAGTGTGATACGGTCTGCTGTGCCACATTATTGGTGATACGTTGAAAGAAAAAAAATTGTCGTAGGATGTTGCGAAACCATTCAGAATATTTCGGCAAGAGCGCGAAGATTCGTGGAAAACGCATAATGATCTATGACGGTCAGTGACACTTAGGTATCTAACTGAATTAACTCGTCGACCAAAAGTTACAAAGTACCATGCACAGACTATATACAGTCAATTGAAGCTAATCGCTATGATTCACGTCCTAAGTTCGTAAAATATAACTTTTTGGACACTATAAACGGAACATTTACCGGAAGGCCGGATTTGTCTACCATGTTCCTCCCGCCATCAGGTAAGACTCGTGGGAGAAATTCTGCACCCAGTTCCCAAAGCAAGTTTAAGACTAGACCAATTGCACCTCAAATACACTATACACCCTTCACCAGATATAACAGAAAGGTAACAGCCGACATCTCATGCAGTTTCGAAGAATAATAATAAATTAGTTCACAACACAAGTAAAACACCTAGGGTGGATCAAGGATTATTCAAAGAGGTCAGGACCCCAGGTGAAGGGGAGGGAGCCACTATTTCCGATCCCCATCAAGTGGGGCACTCCCCCGTGTGTGCAGCCGCAACAGGAACGCTTCTGGGCTTTCCGATCATTGCAAAAATATGTTGTGATTTTTCCCCATGGTTTGGCGAAGCTCGTTGCACCCGGAATAATCGCTGCGGCAGGGATATCGGCTCAGATATCATAGCTCTGAGCCGGCAGCGCATGTCATCGTCACCTCAAAGTGACGATGACAGAGCTACTTTGATGACTCAAAGTAGCTCTGAGCCGGCAGCGCATGTCATCGTCACCAGTGCAAATTCCGTGGAAGCGCCCAAAGTGCTCAAACTGCAGAAGTTCCGGGCGGGCCTGATAAGTGGGATACGATACTTTTGCCATGGCTTTAGAGAGTGGATCCAGGTTCAGATCCAGCGGACGACCGAACCAGACGCGGATCCACAGATACTAGGGGTCAACCCACCAGGGATCCTGCTGTATAATTGTGGGGATATGCTAGAGAGGTGGGAAAAGTCAGGAATGTGCGCCTGTACGGAAAAGCACACCTTCCTTCTCTGCCAGACAATTATGTGTTTTTCGTACTAAGTATGTGCTAAGTGCTAACGATACGGCCCAGAAACTGATTTTTCACGACACAGTCTGCAGTGTAGACGTGAACAAGGTGTAGACTCCACAATTAGCAAACATGCTGGATCCTTGACCGGCGAATTTGGTGTCGCCACTGTAAGTGGGAAGGGGGATGAGGCAGCTTGTTACTTGCACTTTTAAATACAGGGTTGCATCCGGAACCATGGCATCGGGATGATGGTGTTTCGAATAGCCTGTTCCGTCCAGTCTGCGCGTTGTCGACGACTTTATGACTCAGTCTGCTAAATTTAGCTGACAGTTGCTCAACTTCTTATTGGGGCGTTCCGTGAGTTTTGCCAGTTTGGAATTACTTGGCCGAGAAATTGTGGTGGTTTATGGTTTTCAGGAGCGAAGCGAGACCTATGTCTCAGGCCGGTGAAGCAGCTTTGTGCAGACCACCAGCTGCCCAAAGTCAGCCGTAAATCAGCTGGCTATGAGCGGACGGAAATTTGCCCAGAAAACTTGTCGGGAGATATATGGTTAGCCCCGGCTATCAGAAGGGGCGGGTGTCACCTCTACCACGTCGCCCCGCCCCTCCACCTCTGCCCCCTCCCTCCGCCCCCGCTGGGAACTAAACCAGTTTGAACTTCAAATTCGTTGTTGTCTTGTTGCTTTGCTGTATTGTTGCTTGTCGTTGCAGAAGACATTGCGGTATTCTTCGAATGTAACTACCGTATCCGTAAAAATGCATTTCATGCAAAGAAATTATGTTGTGCTATATGATATATGTATTTCGAATGAAATCCCAGCATTTTTGTTTATATTTGCAAGGCTGGCAGCAGCGGGCAAGAAAAAGCTAGCAATGCTCAAGAAAACATGAGCAGCGAGCAAGGAAAAAATCATCTGGCAAGTTTCACTGCTGGTATTCGTTGTATTATCAATGTGGTGTAGATTGTTCGGAAACATCAAGCGAAATTAAGGAGTGGGATCTAGCTTTGACGTTTTTTGCGAGAATGTAATTAGTCATAGAACCTTTTTACCTTCATGAGCCTTGATTGGGCGCTCTCAATTATGATGAGATTACACACCGTTAGCACCGGCGAAAAATAATGGTGGGACACTCTCCACTATCTCCTTCCAAAATGCTTTCCATATTTATTTGCGCATGCACTTCGATATTTGTATTCATGGTACTGTCCTAAACATACCAAGGCCAAATTAACAACTTCACGTCAATGATTTAATATGAAATTTCATAGCGCTCTAGTGAGGAACATTCAAGACGAATCAATATTATGCAATGACCTGTTCCTAGATAATTGAAAAATAGAACTCAGACAGCTATGTTACGCCAAGTAAAATACGTATACCAAAATACACATTATATTATATGTTTCGAGTGTCCGGGGAAGATTAGTATGTAATCCTGGTACATCAATCAATATCATGCAGTTGAAGAGTGCAGAATGATTGTTCTACAGCCGGGGCTGTAGTACCTTTGCGTAGCGCATGGTGGTGCAGTATGTTTGCGACGAGGAGCTGACAAATGTGACAGGAACCATATCTAGTTTTTTGTTCTGTCGTACGTTTGCCGGACTGTCACATTTGTCAGCTATCGCCGCAGAGCGCGGCCCCGGTTCTGAAGTGCTGACGAGCGCAGTGCCGTCTGTCTGTCATGGGAGTTTGTCTGTCTGTCACGGGAGTCTGCCCGCCGGGCCAGCTGTCCACAACTTGGTGCTCGGATGTCGCGGCCAGTGCCCTCCGCCACCGCCTTCATTACACCAACTGTGAAATATGGCAGAGCCTGCTCGGACCCCGCCAGCGCGCCGCAAAAACTTCACCACCACAAACTCTCCGGACATGTTGACTGCAAATGTTGCAGTGTCGTTACATTTCGGTGACAGTAAGCATCGGCAAAATTGGTGATTGGCGATTGGGGATTTGTGATCGGTGGTTCACTGTGAATCACTGGCACACTGCTGTGTCGATATTCCTAGTCAACGTCTGACGAATAATACATGGAGGGCGAGCGATGCTAAAGCAGATGAATTAAAACAGATACTGTTGTCGTAGGAAATTTGCATGGCCAATGGAGATGTTTGGGTTTTCTTTCGGTCTTCTCGCTGAGATTGACACCAGGGTAGCGACCAGGATACTCTCTCGATACTGCTGTTAGCGTCGTTAAGTTTGACACCTGGATGCTCTCTCGATATTGTTGTTACCGTCGTTAAGGTTCACACCTGGATACTCGATATTGATGCCACTGTTGCTAAGGTTGACACCTGGATACTATCTCGTTATTGCTGTTGTCGTGGCTAAGGTTGACACCTGGATACTCTCTCGATATTGCTGTTACCGTCGCTAAGGTTGACACCTGGATACTCTCTCGATGTTGATGTTACCGTCGCTAAGGTTGACACCTGGATACTATCTCGTTATTGCTGTTGTCGTGGCTAAGGTTGACACCTGGATACTCTCTCGATATTGCTGTTACCGTCGCTAAGGTTGACACCTGGATACTCTCTCGATGTTGATGTTACCGTCGCTAAGGTTGACACCTGGATACTATCTCGTTATTGCTGTTGTCGTGGCTAAGGTTGACACCTGGATACTCTCTCGATATTGCTGTTACCGTCGCTAAGGTTGACACCTGGATACTCTCTCGATGTTGATGTTACCGTCGCTAAGGTTGACACCTGGATACTCTCTCGATATTGCTGTTACCGTCGCTAAGGTTGACACCTGGATGCTCTCTCGATATTGCTGTTACCGTCGCTAAGGTTGACACCTGGATACTAGATATTGCTGCCACCGTGGCTAAGGTTGACACCAGGATACTCTCGGTTCGTCATATTTGCAGGCGGTGCATATGATAACTTGAGGTTCTGATTACTGATGTGCTGTCGGTAATCGTGGTCGGGTTGTTGGTTTTCGAATTTAAATGCGTTCCATGGACAGCACAAAAGCAATATATATTTTTGCAACTGCTAGTCTCCGCCTTTGTAGTTCAACTTACGCGTGATGAGTGCTTGGTACAATGAGCCTTTAGGAACAGCTTAGGCATCCATTCACGAAAATCCGAGTGAATCTCGACGTGAATCTAAGGAGAAAGTACCATTTGAATTGATCAATGTTGCGCCTTTCTGAGTGCGCCATAGAGATAGTTTGTAATTGTTGGGGAGATAAATTGATACACTTTCATAGCGCCAATCCGGGCGCTTCATTGAAGCATCCACCACGATATTTCGATGTTTTTCAACGCTATGGACTGACTATGCCGGTGCATAACAGCTACAGATTCCACAACACGTGCAGCACATTCTGGCCGGCCTGGGTGTTTGGCACAAATGTTCGACTCGATGTCCAGCTACATCGATACATCGCCAATAGCAATCAGCTGACTTGGTCGCGTAATGCGCCCGACTGTGAGGAATTAAAGCGCTCCCGGTCCGGAAGTGCCCGAACGGAATAACGCAGGATGAATTATTACTGACCCAGTTGCAGAAAACAGGGCACGCATAATGGTCCGTTTGTCATTGATGCCCGGGCGACGCATGCGTGACGCCATACCGCCCAAATGTGCCTGCATCAGCAATGATTAATGTTCGGAAGTTTGCCACGAAGGCGACAAAGTGTCGCAACAGAAACCAGTGGCTCTTTCATGTCGCGAGATGTACATGTGCGCTCTCAGCAAGGCGCCTCCCTCGTGGTCTTGTGGATCGTTTGTCAGGAGAATGTATCGCGCTACTGCATGTGTGTTGTGAGGCAGCTACCCACTTCTGGAGAGAAGGCTGATGTTCAGCGCGCAAGGCTGATGTGTCGCTGTGTGAATTAGCCAAGTAGGCTGCTTGAAAAATCGCATCCTCTGAACATCTGTCTTAGATCCGTTCCGTCAAAGGAGTGGAGTCTGTCGTGTCCGAATCATAACCCGGTCGTCAATGAGAGAGAAGCTGCACATTGGCGCGTTTGTGCACTAACAATATTATAGCCAGAAAGGTAGCAGAAAGCATTTTACTGTACGTGAAACGTCTCGTCACTGAAGGATAGCACCGTTATTGATGGACATGAATATATATATATATATATATATATATATATATATATATATATATATATATATATATATATATATGATGATGGCATTCATTCTTTTTTTTAAATCCTAAATTCCTTAAATAATTCAAAGCAGCGCCTCAGAATTCCTCGCTTTGTGATTGGTCAAAATATATGTGACGTCACATATGTAGAGTTCAGCGATGCTTTACTGCCGCCCATTATATCTTCCATTTGGGACGCTGCCAGTTCGAAATAATCGCGATAGTTTTAGCTTGGATCACATCCGATCGTCAGGGACAAATGGATCGTAGAACAGCGCTATTATTCTTGTTTGTGAATATATACAAATGCAACTGCAAGTAAGCCACAAACAATGTTCATCGGCCTCCCGACGGTCGACAGGATGAGGACGTTGTCGAGCAATTCTGCACGCCGAGACAGTCCGCTGATCTCTGCCCCGCTTGCTGCGACGAACACTTCCATGTATATGTACCACTGGTAGACAGGGGTACGAGTATTTTGATAGGCATGGGCACGCCTAAGGATGAGGGGAGAAGCTGAAACGAGAGTACTTTCTTCAGAAGTGTAAACATTGATGTTTTTCACCTCATGGTTTAGCTTGAAAACGGTGATTCTATCTTCCATTTTTGTGAAAACTCCCACAAAAGAGAAGTATACTTTTTAAAAAGATGGGAACTTGTTAGTATACATCCTGTTGGAAACATGAATGTCCACAACCCTTTCATATTAGCATTAAGTGAAGAGAATTGGCATTTTATAGCTGACTGGAGCATGCTGAAGATAGCAAGACATCTGGCAAATTTGTGTTGATGTAAATTTTATAAGTCTTGGAATTCCTTTTTCCAGCGTAATGTTCATGAATGTGGTCAACATGATGTGGCTACTCGTTTTCTCTGCAAATGCAAACTTTTCAGTTGGCTGGCAAAATAACACCAAAAATTGGCTTGGAGATGGGTAATATAGCCGAAAAATAATGCAAAAAGTGTAGCATAGTCTAACCTAATATAACCTAACCTCCCATGGAAAAAAAATCATAAAAGTGCACACAATTCAATCAGGTTTTGCTGTAACAAAAATATACTCGAAGAACCAAACCTAATATAACATGGTTTGAACTTTCTTTAAGAAAAAATGTTCTAAAAACGATTTTCAAGAAAGAAAACTAACCAAACCTGACATAGACAAACCTAACCACTTTGCTTCATGAAGGTAAAATGTTTGCAGAATTTGTCTCTTGAATACCTTAAGGCACAATAATGCCAGACTGCCATTACATTTTGCAAAAAAATAACTGCAGAAACCCCACCAGTAATATACTTGTAATGTTTTTCTCAAGGCTCAGTGAAATTCCACAATATGCCTGACATTCCATGTAAAAATTATGCCAACAATCTGCCAAACTATCACAATACACATGTGCATTTCGACTGCATCTCCATATCTCTATATGTCTAAGTATAATCAGCTTCTGTATTGCTGAGGGGAAGCCATGGTGTTTGTTCAGCTAAGCCACACATAATTTGTGTCATTGTCTTTTCCATTATTTTACTCACTTTACCCAAAAACATGATACAAGCGTTTGCTGCTTGTACGCACCGCATAGCGCCGGATTTCAAAGAAGTGTTAGCTGCTGTATTACCACCATAATAGATTACCGACCCTTCCAAGCTTCATATTTTCGTTAAAATTCGTAATATTTCAGTATCACAAGCCCTGGCCTCAATATCCATGACACGAGTTGGTTGAAAAACTTCGCATGGAACAATCCAACGTATGGTTCCCTGTGCGTTTCAGACTTGGCCCCTTCGAGAACCCACATGTGTGACGTCATTGCTACAAGAAGGTTTTTTAAATCGACGGCAACCCCTAAGTGAAATTATTGAATTATGCTGTAAATGCTTCTCCTGTGATAAAAATATTTCAGTTTTGTCTACGAAGTATTATTACCGTTTTTCTTTTTAAACCAAAAACCAATTACGTGAAACTTGTCCATTGACCAGAAGCGATAGCTGGTCGGTTCAGTGACCAGAAGCGATAGCTGGTCGGTTCAGTGACCAGAAGCGATGGCTGGTCGGTTCAGTGACCAGAAGCGATAGCTGGTCGGTTCAGTGACCAGAAGCGATAGCTGGTCGGTTCAGTGACCAGAAGCGATGGCTGGTCGGTTCAGTGACCAGAAGCGATAGCTGGTCGGTTCAGTGACCATAAGCGATGGCTGGTCGGTTCAGTGACCAGAAGCGATAGCTGGTCGGTTCAGTGACCAGAAGCGATGGCTGGTCGGTTCAGTGACCAGAAGCGATGGCTGGTCGGTTCAGTGACCAGAAGCGATGGCTGGTCGGTTCAGTGCTCAATTGATGGATTGCCGCCTTGGTCTCCCCTGTTCTGGCAAGGCAGAGTTCAAGTTGTTAGACTCGCTCGTATATATCCCCGGCTGAGGGTGAACTGGCCAGCGGTCCGGTCAGGCCGGTGACACGGCAGCAGGGCGTATATATCCCCGGCTGAGGGTGAACTGGCCAGCGGTCCGGTCAGCCCGGTGACACGGCAGCAGGGCGTATATATCCCCGGCTGAGGGTGAACTGGCCAGCGGTCCGGTCAGGCCGGTGACACGGCAGCAGGGCGTATATATCCCCGGCTGAGGGTGAACTGGCCAGCGGTCCGGTCAGGCCGGTGACACGGCAGCAGGGCGGACGCGTCAAAGTATTGGCACCGTTTCAGGCTATCGGGTTAATGTTCTACCGGGCTGAGCTGGAATTCCCAGGTGGGGCGGTGAGGTCGGGAGTGGGGGTGGTGTGGTGGGAGCCCGGATGGGGGTGGGGCGGTGGGGTCTTGGGTGGGGTGGGTCAGTGGGGTCCGGGATGGGTGTTTGGCGGTGGGGTCCGTCGTGCGGGTTTTGTGGTGGGGTCCGTCGTGGGGGTTTTGTGGTGGGGTCCGTCGTGGGGGTTTTGTGGTGGGGTCGGGCGTGGGGGTTTGGCGGTGGGGTTCGGGCGCACGCAGCAGGCTGTCCATAGCACAGGGCCATGCCGCGTACTGCAGCCACGGCTGACACTCTGACTCAGCCTGAGCAGAGTGGCGAGGGCGGCCAGAGCGGGCTGATGCTTGCCGTCCGGAAGCCTGCGGTCAGCACCTGTGTTCGATCCACCAATACCAGTTCCGTGACCGACAGGTATGGAGTTGGTACCATTGGACACAGCGGCGCCGGAGCTGCCGCGTCGTGTCGGCAGGACGCATTTTTACTCATCCATCACCACCAACGGTCGAGTTCAGTTGCCGCAGCTGCTTGCTCCTCCCCCGCTCCTCGCCATCTCCACCCCTGCCCATCCCCAACTCGCCCCCCCCCCCCCATGCACACGACGGCGTCTCATCTGGCGCGGCCCATGAGCGCGACAGTCCGTGCGGAGTGGTGGTGGTGGGGAGGGGGGGGGCGATTTATTGCCCGCGGTGTTATTGCCGGACGCCAGCTGTAGGTCAGTGTGATGTGTCGCGGAGCCAGGGGTCGCCGCCAGAACGCGTCGCTTCCGAGCGAGGCACGTGTTGAATGTGGGGCGGGGCGGGGGGGGGGGGGGGCTGGGCGAGGTGGCTAGACGGCTACTGGAGAGAACCGGTGGCTTCCAGTCCACGCTTGTTCGGAACGGCCGCATTTACGAACGGGCGGTTTGGCGGGCCGTTTGTATTTGATGTCCCCGGCGTGTGTCGGCCGCTCAGATGCAATCTGTAACAAAGGAACGTTTGTGAAAAACTTGGCTTCGTCTTAAAGGTTTGTAATAGAACTACTTTGGTCGGACAGTGAAGTATGAAGGCCACATTCCTTTTGATTTGTGGATCATAAATGTGCCTTGACGTCCGACGATCGCTCTGGAATATGTTTTCCAGCAGCCAGCCTCACCGCCTGCGACTGAAATTCCGGGAGCTTCCCCGCTCCAACCGAAGCTAACAAGCGTGACGACATTGCATCCTCGCTGAGGATGTCGCATAGAAAAGTTACATGTTTATCGAGAAAAAAAACAGTCATTAATTGTGGTATTTCGTTGGGGAAAACCCGACAAAACATGTGTGCTCTCTAAATTCCCACACATCCTCGCGGTGAACAGCTGTCAGCCATGTGATAAAGCATGTGTGCTCTCTAAATTGCCACACACCCTCGCGGTGAACAGCTGTCAGCATGTGATAAAGCATGTGTGCTCTCTAAATTGCCACACACCCTAGCAGTGAACAGCTGTCAGCATGTGGTAAAGCATGTGTGCTCTCTAAATTCCCACACATCCACGCAGTGAACAGCTGTCAGCATGTGATAAAGCATGTGTGCTCTCTAAATTGCCACACACCCTCGCGGTGAACAGCTGTCAGCATGTGATAAAGCATGTGTGCTCTCTAAATTGCCACACACCCTAGCAGTGAACAGCTGTCAGCATGTGGTAAAGCATGTGTGCTCTCTAAATTGCCACACACCCTCGCGGTGAACAGCTGTCAGCATGTGATAAAGCATGTGTGCTCTCTAAATTGCCACACATCCTCGCGGTGAACAGCTGTCAGCATGTGATAAAGCATGTATGCTCTCTAAATTGCCACACATCCTCGCAGCGAACAGCTGTCTGTCATGTGCCGCTGCCAACTGGTTGCCTATCTGAAAATGCAGGTATGTGTGACAAGGTTTTATATCTATTTGACTGCAACCCTACAGAAGTAGGGTCAGCCGCCCGCTTACTGCCGTAAGAGGTGTGCACGAGCCGTCCACCGGGCATGGCGGCTGGGTAATGCTTGAGGCAAGATCTCAATCCAGACAATGAATGTGTCTTTTATTGCGGCGATTATAACTATCTATATGCATATACCTATACATGTATATATATATAGGTGTGTGTGTGTGTGCATGTGTGCGTGTATGTTACTTCATATGTGGTGTTGTGCTGTCAATGGCTTAATAGTTCAGGAATGGAGTTGCTTCTCCTTGAAGTGTTGCATCATCTCTCAACTTCACTAGTTATTATACTTTTATGCTTTTGATCGATGTAGTGCCTTTGTCATTGTTTTCTCTTTACCACTTCAATTATCATTGATTTACGAGCCTCACACTTTCTAGCTGTTGTTAGCTATGTCGCCAGATATATGGTTGTTGGCTGCCATTTTTAACATCCGAAGGTTTGGTTTTCTTAAGAGATTCCAGAAACAGCAAACACAATTCTCTTGACATAGTTGTTACTCGTGTCGAGCTCGGAATCGTGATTGTAATGGTTTGTTCAACTGAGAGCGCAAGTCTTGCCGAAGTAGCCACCAGCAATGAAAAATTGACAGTCGTCTCCACGACAGCCGCCTCATTGCGAAGGTGACAGTCGTCTCCATGACAGCCGCCTCATTGAGAAGGTGACAGTCGTCTCCATGACAGCCACCTCATTGAGAAGGTGACAGTCGTCTCCACGACAGCTGTCTCACTGAGAAGGTGACAGTCGTCTCCACAACAGTTGTCCCATTAAGGGGACAGTCGTCTCCACGACAGCTGTCTCACTGAGAAGGTGACAGTCGTCTCCACGACAGCTGCCCCATTGAGAAGGTGACAGTCGTCTCCACGACAGCTGCCCCATTGATAAGATGATAGTCGTCTCCACGACAGGTGCCCCATTGATAAAGTGATAGTCGTCTGCACGACAGCTGCCCCATGGAGAAGTTGACAGTCGTCTCCACGACAGCTGCCCCATGGAGAAAGTGACAGTCGTCTCCACGACAGCCGCCTCATTGAGAAGTTGACAGTCGTCTCCACGACATCTACCTCATTGAGAAGGTGACAGTCATCTCCACGACAGCTACCCCATTCTGCTGCGGGAAGTGATAGTGCCGGTGTCTTTTGCCCGCCACGCGTCATCCAGACAAGCAAACAAGCGACACTGGTCGACGCGATGCGCTGTCACATGGTGTGCTAGGTGAGGAGTACCATAACATGGATTATGCCCAATCTGCACACATGCTTTCCCGTTAGTTATACATCCACATTGTCTGACCGTTTAATCATTGTCCTCCGATTGTTGTGTCGTAACCTCTCCGACCTCTCTGACCTCTCTGACTTCTGACCTCGCTGACCTCCGTGTCACTTTGTTTCAGCCTGGATCATGGGCAGGTTCATGTGCAAGGCTGTTTCCTACGTGCAAGGCGTCTCCGTTTCCGCATCCGTCAATAGCCTGGTCGCGGTGTCACTTGACAGGTCAGTATGCTTCCCAACAGGTCAGTATGTCACTCGGCAGGTCAATATGTCACTCGATAGACAGTTTGTTACTCGCCAGGTCAGTATATTATTTGACAGTCAGTATATGTTACTCGACAGGTCAGTATGTTACTCGACAGTCAGTATATGTTACTCGACAGATCAGTATGTTACTAACAGTCAGTATATGTTACTCGACAAGTCAGTATGTTACTCGACAGTCAGTATATGTTACTCGACAGGTCAGTATGTTACTCAACAGTCAGTATATGTTACTCGGCAGGTCAGTATGTTACTCGACAGTCAGTATATGTTACTCGACAGGTCAGTATGTTACTCGACAGTCAGTATATTAACATATACTGCTCGACAGTCAGTATATGTTACTCGACAGTCAGTATATGTTACTCGACAGTCAGTATATGTTACTCGACAGTCAGTATATGTTACTCGACAGGTCAGTATGTTACTCGACAGTCGGAATGTCACTCGGCAGATCAGTATGCCGCCCAGCAGGTCAGCGTGTCACTTGACCTGCGATTTGCTTGACCATCATTTTCTGATGTGACATGTGTTGTGGGCAGACACATTCATTCCGTCAGTTATTCAGCTGTTGCCATCGGTCTATGTGTCACTTCACCCGCAAGGAGGTCACTTGGAAGACCAGTTTGCTACTCGACTGGTCAGAATGACGTTCTGCCAGATCGTAATACCGCTCTAAAGGACATGACGTCATTTAATGTGTCATAGCGTCACTCGGTAGTCTAACGCTGCGATGTGAAACTGCGCCTACCCGCGGCCCCGAGAAGTCTGGAACGGTGTTATAACTATAATTAATGTTGGCTATTAGAAGTATTCAGTTTTTAAAGATCCAAAGCTTTACGAAAGCGAGCAAATAATCCGCTGCATCTCATGCTATGCCGTATTACATACGACTATTTTATCGTAGCCATGCATCCTAATGAAGGACACCATACTATATCGTTGTAGCACTACCCAGTCATCAAATTTGTCCGGACACTGATTGATACGAGTAGAATATGACGGCACATTTGTCCGCGGTGCTGCAATATATAACTAGCATCGCGGATGACGTGACGTCACAAGGACGCGTTGACGCGATGTCCTAGACGAACTGTTGGGGTCGCTGTCGCAGACAAAGCCAAGTCGACGCGCCGTCTCCCCGCACTGGGGTAGGCCGGCCGTCGTAGGTCGCCGCCATCCAACTCCTGGCTAATTCTCACGTTTGCACGGCCCTTCCATCCGCGGCGCGCTTTCCGAATATCTCCGTCGCTTTTTCTCCATTCGCGTTTACGGCGCAAATTTTCCTCAAAATATCGCAGGTCGAGCAGCAAAATAGAGCGAGAGAGCGCGCGCGCCGCGCGAGAGAGAGAGTGAGAGAGACAGAAAGAGAGAGAGAGAGAGAGAGAGAGAGAGAGAGAGAGAGAGAGAGAGAGAGAGAGAGAGAGAGAGAGAGAGAGAATATATATATATATATATATATATATATATATATATATATATATATATATATATATATATATATATATATATATATATATATATATATATATATATATATATATATATATATATATATATATATATATATATATATATATATATATATATATATATATATATATATATATATATATATATATATATATATATATATATATATATATATATATATATATATATATATATATATATATATATATATATATATTATATATATATATATATATATAAAAAAGAAAAAAGAAAAGAGAGAGAGAGAGAGAGAGAGAGAGAGAGAGAGAGAGAGAGAGAGAGAGAGAGAGAGAGAGAGAGAGAGAGAGAGAGAGAGAGAGAGAGAGAGAGAGAGAGAGAGAGAGAGAGAGAGAGAGAGAGAGAGAGAGAGAGAGAGAGAGAGAGAGAGAGAGAGAGAGAGAGAGAGTGAGAGAGAGAGAGAGAACGAGAGAGAGAGCGCGAGAGAGCGAGAGATAAAAAGAGAGAGAGAGAGAGAGGGAGAGAGACTCTGCGCGAGCTGTGCGGCATGGTGTTGTCCAGACGCCAACACGTCCTCGTCTCTGCAACACCACACGAGCCAGCCAGTCGCGTGGGTGCACCTCGCACGTGGCCGCCCAGCGACATTAATATCGGGCGTCGGGCGTGCAAATGTCACATGCAGTGTGCAGGAGGCATCTGTGTGGGCCAGCCAGCCTACCAGTAATTATGGGTGTGAAGCGGCACGGCCCACGTTCCTAGCGGCCAGCCATAGTAAAGGTACCCTAGAACATTCCACTGTAGACGAGTGTACACCGTGGTGGCGCACACAGATAGTATAGTGTTATGGACCCACAGGTACACCGTAGTGGTCCACACATGTATTATGGTGTTATGGACCCACAGGTACACCGTAGTGGTCCACACATGTATTATGGTGTTATGGACCCACAGGTACACCGTAGTGGTCCACACATGTATTATGGTGTTATGGACCCACAGGTACACCGTAGTGGTCCACACATGTATTATGGTGTTATGGACCCACAGGTACACCATAGTGGTCCACACATGTATTATGGTGTTATGGACCCACAGGTACACCGTGGTGGTGCACACATGTATTATGGTGTAATGGACCCACAGGTACACCGTAGTGGTCCACACATGTATTATGGTGTTATGGACCCACAGGTACACCGTAGTGGTCCACACATGTATTATGGTGTTATGGACCCACAGGTACACCGTAGTGGTCCACACATGTATTATGGTGTTATGGACCCACAGGTACACCGTAGTGGTCCACACATGTATTATGGTGTTATGGACCCACAGGTACACCGTAGTGGTCCACACATGTATTATGGTGTTATGGACCCACAGGTACACCGTAGTGGTCCACACATGTATTATGGTGTTATGGACCCACAGGTACACCATAGTGGTCCACACATGTATTATGGTGTTATGGACCCACAGGTACACCGTAGTGGTCCACACATGTATTGAGGTGTTATGGACCTACAGGTACACCATGGTGGTGCACACATGTATTATGGTGTAATGGACCCACAGGTACACCGTAGTGGTCCACACATGTATTATGGTGTTATGGACCCACAGGTACACCATGGTGCTCCACACATGTATTATGGTGTTATGGACCCACAGGTACACCGTAGTGGTCCACACATGTATTATGGTGTTATGGACCCACAGGTACACCGTAGTGGTCCACACATGTATTATGGTGTTATGGACCCACAGGTACACCGTAGTGGTCCACACATGTATTATGGTGTTATGGACCCACAGGTACACCGTAGTGGTCCACACATGTATTATGGTGTTATGGACCCACAGGTACACCGTAGTGGTCCACACATGTATTATGGTGTTATGGACCCACAGGTACACCATAGTGGTCCACACATGTATTATGGTGTTATGGACCCACAGGTACACCGTAGTGGTCCACACATGTATTATGGTGTTATGGACCCACAGGTACACCGTGGTGGTCCACACATGTATTATGGTGTTATGGACCTACAGGTACACCATGGTGGTGCACACATGTATTATGGTGTAATGGACCCACAGGTACACCGTAGTGGTCCGCACATGTATTATGGTGTTATGGACCCACAGGTACACCATGGTGCTCCACACATGTATTATGGTGTTATGGACCCACAGGTACACTGTGGTGGCCCACACAGGTATTATGGTGTTATGGACCCACAGGTACACCGTAGTGGTCCACACATGTATTATGGTGTTATGGACCCACAGGTACACCGTGGTGGCCCACACAGGTATTATGGTGTTATGGACCCACAGGAACATCGTAGTGGTCCACACAGGTATTATGGTGTTATGGACCCACAGGTACACCGTAGTGGTCCACACAGGTATTATGGTGTTATGGACCCACAGGTACACCGTGGTGGCCCACACAGGTATTATGGTGTTATGGACCCACAGGTACACCGTGGTGGTCCACACAGGTATTATGGTGTTATGGACCCACAGGTACACCGTAGTGGTCCACACAGGTATTATGGTGTTATGGACCTACAGGTACACCGTAGTGGTCCACACAGGTATTATGGTGTTATGGACTCACAGATACACCGTGGTGGCCCACACAGGTATTATGGTGTTATGGACCCACAGGTACACCGTAGTGGTCCACACAGGTATTATGGTGTTATGGACCTACAGGTACACCGTGGTGGTCCACACAGGTATTATGGTGTTATGGACCCACAGGTACACCGTGGTGGCCCACACAGGTATTATGGTGTTATGGACCCACAGGTACACCGTGGTGGCCCACACAGGTATTATGGTGTTATGGACCCACAGGTACACCGTAGTGGTCCACACAGGTATTGTGGTGTTATGGACCCACAGGTACACCGTAGTGGTCCACACAGGTATTATGGTGTTATGGACCCACAGGTACACCGTGGTGGCCCACACAGGTATTATGGTGTTATGGACCCACAGGTACACCGTGGTGGCCCACACAGGTATTATGGTGTTATGGACCTACAGGAACATCGTGGTGGCCCACACAGGTATTATGGTGTTATGGACCTACAGGAACATCGTGGTCGTCCACACATGTATTGTGGTGTTATAAACTCACAGGTACACCGTGGTGGCCCACACAGGTATTATGGACCTGACTGTGGGTCACCTGGGTGGGGACCGGTTCGGTGAAGTGGCGCGATGCAGTACACGTGTAGCAGCGACGTGCCGCGTGAGAGGTGTGCCGAGCTCTCCTGACAGGCCTCATACACACCGCCATGTTGACTCCCGCCGCTATGCTGACCCTCACCGCTATGTTGACCCTCGCCGCTATGTTGATCCTCGCCGCTATGCTGACCCTCACCGCTATGTTGACCCTCGCCGCTATGCTGACCCTCACCGCTATGTTGACCCTCACCGCTATGTTGACCCTTGTCGCAATGTTGACCCTCACCGCTATGTTGACCCTCACCGCTATGTTGACCCTCGCCGCTATGCTGACCCTCACCGCTATGTTAACCCTCACCGCCATGTTGACCCTCGCCGCTATGTTGACCCTCACCGCTATGTTGACCCTCGCCGCTATGCTGACCCTCACCGCTATGTTAACCCTCACCGCCATGTTGACCCTCGCCGCCATGTTGACCCTCGCCGCTATGCTGACCCTCACCGCTATGTTGACCCTCACCGCTATGTTGACCTTTGTCGCAATGTTGACCCTCACCGCTATGTTGACCCTCACCGCTATGTTGACCCTCACCGCTATGTTGACCCCCGCCCGTGCATGGAGTTTTGCCACCTTCGCCCCTGAAGGGAGGGGGAGTTGTTGCGACCCACAGCGTTTCCAAGCCGACAGTGTCAGCGACACGAAACAGAAGTCGACCTGCTTCACGTGCCGATATCTCCCAATTCGTGTGGATTTGTATGCATAGCGTTGTTGCTTTGAATCTCAGGTCAGCTAAATATCAATATTCACGAAAATCGAGATGTTTAAGTTTAATAACTCCCTGTGTAAAACCAATGTGCCCTGAAATGTGCAACACAGTATTTACCAGTTTCTTGGCTCACTACCATTGCATGTGCAGCATCTCGGCCCATAGGTCAAGGGTCAGATTAGGCCAAAGAGCGAACCTTGTTTCAAAGTGGTGCCAAAGACGGTTGTTTTCTTGTATCTTGGAGCTAAAATGTATGCTAAATTATGTTCCAGCGACCAAATTAACGCAGAACTAAAGACCTAAAATGGTTATTTAAGGTGAATTTGGACCAACGACCTCCAATGACCTTAAAAGGCTCAGTTATCTACGCAAGCACGTTAACTGTGTCGTCCATCACCTTACCTCATCCATCGTCATCATCTAACCTCATCTGCCATCATCATCCATCCTCATCTACCGTCATCACCCCTCATTTACCATCAGCATCTCTCATAATCCATCCATCATATCATCATCATCCGTTATCATCGTCTAACGTTGGCTATTGAGCCAACGTTAGACCAATAGCCAACGTTAGACCAATAGCCAACGTTAGACCAGTAGCCAACGTTAGACCAGTGGCCAACGTTAGACCAGTAGCCAACGTTAGCCAACGTAAGAGTAATAAATGCGAATAATTATCACATTGCCGCGAAAAAAGGCCTGACATATTCCCTCTTTTGATCTCACGGCTGATTGTCTTGATGGGACATGTTCAATGTATCGCACTGTGAGGTGGCCAACGGTGGTACATCACCTGCAATACACTGTGAGGTGGCGAACGGTGGTACATCACCTGCAATACACTGTGAGGTGGCGAACGGTGGTACATCACCGCACTGTGAGGTGGCGAACGGTGGTACATCACCGTCCGCCACCTCACACCAAGCGACTGGCTGCTGACAGCGGCTGGCTGCTGACAGCGGCTGACTGCTGACACGTGGTACATACCCTCACACCAAGCGCTGGCTGCTGACAGCGGCTGGCTGCTGAGGGCTGACGCTGAAGTTATCATGAGGTGGCGAACGCGCCAATGGGCTAAATGACTACAAAAACTGTGCTGACAGCGGCTGGCTGCTGACAGCGGCTGGCTGCTGACAGCGGCTGTCTGCTGACAGCGGCTGGCTGCTGACAGCGGCTGGCTGCTGACAGCGGCTGGCTGCTGACAGCGGCTGGCTGCTGACAGCGGCTGGCTGCTGACAGCGGCTGGCCTTCGGTGGCTGCGGACACAACTCAGGCGGCTTACATCAATCCCGGCATGGGCGAGGATTCAGCTCATCAAAATAAGAACGCTCCTCACACTACCCGATCTGTGTTCTTGAATTAGGCAATTTCTTGAATTAGTGAATTAGACAAGTATTCCACACACGTTTCTTCGAATTAGGCAACCCTCTCCTGCCTGTAGTCTGCCTTGGCTGGCTACTCCCTCCTGCACATTGTCTTGGAGTAGGTGGCTCTTTCCGACACCATGTTTTGAATTAGACAGCCCTTTATTTACACTTGGTGTTTTGAATCCGACAACTCTTGTCCGGTTCGCACCGCGTCCGCCATCCTTCGTGGCGGTCCGTTGAGGTATAGAAGCGTGAATAACATTATCACGTGGCAGCTTTGTGCATATGGCAGCTTTGTGCGGATATGTAGCTCTTCCACACGGCGGCCATGAACCTCCATATATCAAACATTGGCACACCGTTAGTATTTGTGGCGCTTTTGAGTTTGTCCTGCATCTATCTGGGTACATATCTGGGTATATCATCAAAACCTTGACTATAATTAATTAATATGTAGGATCAGGCAATTTGGTTGCGGATTTTCTGGACCGTGACGATGAAGATTTTCCACTGCTGCTGATGCTTCGCGATTAGAAAAGAAGCACTACACTGCTGTTCTTCTCCTCGGCATTGCAGGGGCGCACAGCACCAATGGGACGGCACAAGCCAGCGTTCGAGGGATTGAAGCCCCTTAAAACTATACAACACGACCCCTCCCCTCCCCCCCCCCCTGCTAGGTAGATAGCTCTCTAGGTTACAATCAATACCACACATTCGGCACTATGAATGGATTATAATGTCTTAAAATAATTTCACACTTTACTCGTCGTATTGCTGCAGTTCTTTCTTTCTACAAAATCCCATAGGACATGACCATGTGTAGTATAGACTGTAAGCGAGAAATAGGGTGAAAACCGACCGTAGCCCTTACCTCCGTCACAATCCGTGGCCAGGAAATGTTGAGCAATTCTCGACTTTACTGCCCGACGGACGGACGTAAAAAAACATCTGTTGAGGTCCGTCACAAAGTCCCGTCACGACCGATGCCCTAAAATCCCAGCTTACACCGAGCGGCGTCGGACAGCGTCCGTCGGCGTCCGATAGCGTCAGAGAGCGTCCGAGAGCGTTAGAGAGCGTCCGAAAGCGTCCGAGAGCGTCCGAGAGCGTCCGAGAGCGTCAGAGAGCGTCCGAGAGCGTCCGACAGCGTCCGTCGGCGTCCGACAGCGTCAGAGAGCGTCCGAGAGCGTTAGAGAGCGTCCGAGAGCGTCCGAGAGCGTCCGACAGCGTCAGAGAGCGTCCGAGAGCGTCCGTCGGCGTCCGACAGCGTCAGAGAGCGTCCGAGAGCGTCCGTCGGCGTCCGACAGCGTCAGAGAGCGTCCGAGAGCGTCAGAGAGCGTCCGAGAGCGTCAGAGAGCGTCCGACAGCGTCCG
This sequence comes from Ashinkailepas kermadecensis, assembly GCA_034440615.1. Taxonomy (NCBI): domain Eukaryota; kingdom Metazoa; phylum Arthropoda; class Thecostraca; family Neolepadidae; genus Ashinkailepas; species Ashinkailepas kermadecensis. The sequence goes on from JAOTOM010004830.1 coordinate 41,200, forward strand.
AGAGCGTCCGAGAGCGTCCGAGAGCGTCCGTCGGCGTCCGACAGCGTCCGAGAGCGTCCGAGAGCGTCAGAGAGCGTCCGAGAGCGTCAGAGAGCGTCCGAGAGCGTCCGAGGGCGTCCGACAGCGTCCGAGAGCGTCCGAGAGCGTCCGTCGGCGTCCGAGAGCGTCCGTCAGCGTCCGAGAGCGTCCGAGAGCGTCCGACAGCGTCCGAGAGCGTCCGACAGCGTCCGAGAGCGTCCGAGAGCGTCCGTCGGCGGACTGTTGGACGGATGCGTAGTCCGTTTTGTGGACGACGGATGCGGTGTGAGCCAGACTGTTTATTGCCTTGAATTAGGCAGCGAGAGCTACTGTCGCTGCAGTGGCGCCGCCTGTCCTGAAGCGATGCCCACCGCAGACGTTATGCAGTCCACCCAGTAGGGAATTTGTCTGCCTCGATCATGAAAAAATATGCGACGGCTCCCCGCGGTTTTATGCTGCAGATGAGGCACTTTTCCCCACAATAAATACGCGCGAGATGACGGCCGGGACCCATGCGGTCGGCGTGTTGGCTCCAGTTTTAGATGTTTGTATAATTTTTGTCGGGTTGTCACAGCCGCGCTGTCGAAATATTGGATTTATTCGGGTTCCATTTCGGCCCGATCCGATCATTCCAGTACATAACATATATCCACGATCGGGGAGAATGAGATGAAGGGAGTGCAGAAGAGGCATTGGATGCGGGCTATGTGATACGGCGCAGATGTGTGCAGCTGGCAGTTAGGAACGGTCTGCAGTTGACGGCGGCGCTATCGACCGTCGAGGGACCATGGCAAGTGGTGTGTGGCGAGGCGAACAGATGACGACATCTCAAGGCAGTTCCCGACAGTAGGTACGTGTGAAGAAAGATCGTGATCTGAAGAAGATCTGAAGAAAGATCATGATCAGCAGATTATTGAAAACACGAAGAAATGCTGGAGAAATTTGGGATGACTTCGTTAGAGAATATACACTTCTAAAGAAAATAGATCATTGCAGGAAACAAAAAAGTAAATTGCTGAAATAGGCGAAGGTGCCAGTGCTTGTGTTATTACCATAAAAAGAGCACTGCTTATGCATACATCAGCCTTTAGATCACCATGGAAGCCAGCATGAACCAATCAGCTCCAGCAGTAGGATGCTTCCCATTAATTAATTGAACCATTCTCCCATTTCTTTGTATTTATATCATATCCTTCTGCAAGAAATACCAGCTGTAGTCAAAAAGTCTACAACATTTTACAAGGTATAAAGAAGGAGGTGGACGAAGTGTTCGGCACCATCACAGGGGAGGAGGAGGAGGAGGAGAAGGAGGAGGAGGAGGAGGAAGAGGAGGAGGAGGAGGAGGAGGAGGAGGAGGAGGAGGAGGGAGGAGGAGGAGGAGGAGGAGGAGGAGGAGGAGGAGGAGGAGGAGGAGGAGGAGGAGGAGGAGGAGGAGGAGGAGGAGGAGGAGGAGGAGGAGGAGGAGGAGGAGGAGGAGGAGGAGGAGGAGGAGGAGGAGGAGGAGGAGGAGGGTAAGTGTTCGGTACCATCACAGAGGAGGAGGAGGAGGAGGAGGATGGGGGTTCTGTCCCACCACATAGGTGGAGGACGATGGGTTTCGCTCCAACACAGAGGTTCGGCTCCACCACAGAGGAGAACCAGTAGGAGGAGCCGGAATCAGAGCTGCCGTCCGCCGAGGCCGAGCCGTCGCCCGGCCAAGAGGCGACGGAGCGCACACGTGTCATGCTGAAGACAGAGATCTGACGGAGGACTGAGGTCACGATGGAGAAGAGGTCACTTCTGACCGGCTCTGGACAGCAGCGGTTGGCCAATGACCTGAAGACGCTGCCCTGCCGTCCTCGAGGCCTCGGCGGTGGGGGGGGGGGACTGCCGGAGCTGCAAACTGCCGGAGCTGCCGACTGCAGCAGACTGCCGGAGCTGCCGACTGCAGCAGACTGCCGGAGCTGCCCACTGCATCAGACTGCCGGAGCTGCCGACTGCAGCAGACTGCCGGAGCTGCCGACTGCAGCAGACTGCCGGAGCTGCCGACTGCAGCAGACTGCCGGAGCTGCCGACTGCAGCAGACTGCCGGAGCTGCCCACTGCATCAGACTGCCGGAGCTGCCGACTGCAGCAGACTGCCGGAGCTGCCGCGGGACTTGCGGCACATCCGGCGCGGCCCGTGCCGGCGGGTGGCGGCGTATTCACCCCTGCCAGCCGTGGTGCTGCTGCCGGTGCCGGTTTGGTACCGGACGTGGTGGTGCCGGACACGGTGCTGCTGCCGGTGCTGACCGTGGTGCTGCTGCCGGTGCCGGTCTGGTACCGGACGTGGTGGTGCCGGTGCCGGGCACGGTGCTGCTGCCGGTGCTTGCCGTGATGCTGCTGACGGTGCACTTCATGTGCAGCAGTTTCTCAGCAGAGAAGCTCTCCTTGTGCTCAGTCGTGAGAAGTGCCATCTAGTTGTGGGGGGGGGGGCGACCCCTCCACAAGTTGAAAGCTTGCCCCGCATCTCGACTTCTGGTACGCCTACTAAACTTTCAGCGGTCAGTTTCGGTGATTTCTGAAGTTGGTGTATTTTCATCATACATTGACCAGTTTTGCAATAGATATATGGATACTATCTTTTGCAATCTCAGGACAATAATCAGTAGAACAGCTTACAATAATAGGTAAAAGGATTTCCACAAATGTATTGTGAAAACAACTGAGAAATGTGAGGTGGCGCATCTGAACAACTAATTAACAAAGGTCTAAAACTCACATGCTTGCTCAAATTATAATTTTCCTCCTCCTCGAGACGACCCCGATGTCCGGCACGCTCGTTTCGCCCCCGATGCTGATGCCGCCTGCGACTGATGCCATAATGACGTCCCTTACAGCCATAATGACATGCTGTCACCGAAACGGCCGCTTCTGTCACAATCCAGTCCACGTTACATTCCCTGGCGTTCGCCTCAGAAGCGCTGCAATGATCGCTTGATCTTCCGTCCGTCTGAATACTGGACGGGGGGTCGATTGCCTGCTAACGGCGCTGTCGTCCTCTGGCATTGATCCAGAACCGAATGCGGCAAAACTGGCGCACATGTGCTTTGATCAGTGACGGCCGCTCCGGGGCCAGTCTCGGCGCCAGTCTCGGCGCCAGTCTCGGTGCAGTCCGGCGGCCCGTGTCCTCTCGCCAGCCTGATCAGAGACGTGCGCTCTCTGGGACGATCCGCCCAGGGATTCAAGAATCCCGAAAATTGACGCGCAGTCCCAGTCGGCGGAAGATCCAGGTCCCACCTTCAGCACATGTGGAGAAAAGTCTTAAGCGTTTTGTTTGTCACCCTACACATCCTATAAATAATCAGAATTAAGAAAACAGACATTTCAGGTACTCCTATATCCCTGTCGGTACGCATCATGTAAGTTGCGCGAAATAAGTCGTGTTAAGTGAGGAGAATTCCTTCAATGTTTCTGATGCCGTATGCTCCAATATATTAAGTATAGGTAGGAAAGGTTTACCGCAATACAATAATGCAATGTCGCCAACTGGACTTGTTCAGTTCAATCATTTTCAGCCGAGGAAGCCCAGTAGATGCCTATTGTTTTCACCAATTAATGTATTTTTATTTTGTTGTTTGTATCTATTATCAAGTCCAGTTTGATGAAGCAATTGTGCCCACTGGCCTTCGTCGCATTCTTTATTACTTTATTTGCCTGACCAGCATCACTCCTACGACACGCCTGGATACGACACCAGTATTCCTCATACTGTGTTTAAACAACAGAACGAGCCCGAATCTATGCATAGAGTACATACTGGGGCGGGGATGGCCGGGTGGTTAAAGTGTTGAGCTCTGGGTACCAAAGGTCCCGGATTCAACACTCGCACCACTCGGGACGTTTCTCAATCCCGCCGCCCACCGGCGAACCAGTGTGGTCGACGCCATTAGCTGTGAGCGCGCATAAAGTGTGTCGAGAACCACCCACTAAAAAACTAGAGTGCACACTGTTTGGATGTATAGGTACAGCTGACATTGTCAATCTCGTGCTGTTGCTCACGAAGCAGTATATAATAGGTTCGAAGATACGTGGAAATGGAGAAGTGTCACTGGCGGAATTTATGGGAAGGATCAGGACACTGTTTGGAATAGAAAAATGTAGTGCATTCAGAAGCGAATCAATGCAAAAGTTTACCGATAAGTGGCAACCGCTTGTGCAAAATGTATATTTCGAAACGTGAATGTAATAAAAAAAAAGTATTCCTCATACGACACGGCAGGGCACGACACCATTATTTCATTTCATCGGTGGCCGAAGTCAGCCAATGGAATTAAATAGTGTCGGATGCTGACGTGGAGAGCAGCATCTGCTGACCTGCTGTGCCGGCTGGCTGGCGTGACAGATGGCAGCACGTGACAGATACGGCACATAATGTGACAGATACGGCACAGAACGTGACAGATATGGACTACGCGTGACAGATACGGCACCGAATGTGACATATACGGCACAGAATGTGGCGGATATGGCACAGAATGTGACAGATACGGCACAGAACGTGACAGATACGGCACATAATGTCACAGATATGGCACATAACGTGACAGATATGGACAACACGTGACAGATACTGTTCAGAACGTGACGGATATGGCTCAGCTCGTGACAGATATGGAGCAACACGTGACAGCTATGACGCAACACATGACAGATATGGCGCAAAGCGTGACAGATGACAGTACGTGACATATATGGCGCAACACGTGACTGCTATGGTGCAACACGTGACAGATATGGCGCAACACGTTACAGATATGGCGCAACACGTGACAAATATAGCGCAACACGTGACAGATATGGCGCAACACGTGACAGATATGGCGCAACACGTGACAGATATGGCGCAGCACGTGACAGATATGGCGCAACACGTGACAGCTGTGGCACAACACGTGCCAGATATGGCGCAACACGTGACAGATATGGCGCAACACGTGACGACCGGCCCACATCTGCCACACGGTCCGAACGAGCCGAAGCCGAAGGTGGTGGCGCCTTTTCAGAGTTGCTTGGAAGTTGAAGTGTGTTTCAACTGAAGAAACATAAAGGGCGACACATACTTATTTTGTTAACATTAGGATATCTTCTTATTTCTTATTATTTCGAATTGTTCTGAATGTAAAGGTGGTATTGCAAGTGGCACGAATGCAAATAATTGTTGCAATTTGTCACTTTTCAGGTTGAGAAGGCATGTACATGAATCTACATGGCAAAGGACAAAACATGGCCTGTATATTGTGCTATCAGAAAGGAAGCGAATGGAGGGTTCCATGACTTTTTCTACGTGCTCGTGAGCACCTATGCGCCTATCATGTGAGGGTTATTTGGACCAAAGTCTTTTAAAAGTCATCGAGATCTTTGGATGAGTGTTGGATTTTCTCCACATCACTAATCAATTTCATGAAGATATACCGTCACAAATTGCAAAGCAATCGAGGTAATGTTTTCAATCAATGTTGAAAACGTCTGCGAGTAGACAACTGTATGCCTCTTGTGCAAGTCCTGTAAATCTTGCAATCTTGCACATCTTGTGCAAGTCACATACACCTCTTATATCTTCATTTGAAATATAAATGTTGGAATATTCCCCTAGGATAGGTTCGTGTCAAGTAAGCACCGAAAACCCAAGGACCGGAAATAATTTAAACAAACCACACAATCATCTCCAGGATGTTGATCAGAAGCTTACGAAGAAGATTCCCCATCGCAGTCAACAACAAACGAAAGTGATTCCTCTTCGGCATATCAGCCGAGCACCTAATTGTGACCGAGTCTTGGGCAAACAAACAATCCAGCGCTTCCCAGCGACCACTTGGAGCCTAGTGACGTGCGCAGCGTTATTTTTTCACCCGCCGGCCGCGCTGTCGGGTGTATATCACCATCTCCGCCGCAGGCTGCCCCTCCCGCCACTATGTCAAGTGGGCTCATTCCGCGCGCTTTATGCGTCGTGCCCCCGCGGCGCGTCCGGCAATGTGTGGCGCCAAATCCCATCGGGTTGATCGGTGGGCGTGGGTTTAGGCCGCGACTCACCATCAGCAGAAGCGTGCAGATGCAGTGGCAGTGGTGTCGGAGGCCAGACGCACAGTCAATGGGGCCCGAAAGCCCGCCCCAAGCAACCCCAAATACATTAGATTATTTTATTTACATTTCCACCGCGCGAAACCAGAACTTTTCTGCGCGCTTCGAGCGCCGAAAGTGGTCTCTGTTTCATGATGTCTTTTTATCGGGCTCCCTTCAGAAAATCCTGGCTATGTCCTGTCGGAGATGATATTAGCGAAATCAGCTACATTCGTGGAGCTGCGTTACACCCTGGAAAAGCTAACTGAATCCTTTTTTTGACAATACAGATGGTCATAGGCGGTCCCAAAAAGTAATTTTCGATGGAATAACGTACCAAATCGGTACATCCAAGTAGCTGTTTCAAGCTGCAAAAAAGGTATATCAATTAGGGTGTTATTCTGTGTTATTATGATATGCAGCACTATCTGTATATCCAGTATTTGCTGAAATAATTAAGCATATACTACTTCAGGTGGGACAAATGTGGAGGAAAACCGAATAAAACTAAATATGATTAGCACGTGAAGTCCACCTCGGCAGACTCTAACCTTCGTCTGACCTTCGAGGTGTGTCTTCTAAGCACTGTTCAGCATCACGTGGCTATCGGCGGATTCAGGAGAGGAGCTTAGGGGGAAGTTAGTATCAGAACGTCAATATAACAAATCTAGTTTTCTAAAGCATGTGCATGAAGACATGATGCGGAAGCTAAAATGGAAACATAGTTGATAATTTTCACATTTATTACTATTTGAAACCCATGCTCCGCTTCCAATTTCCTCGTCTTGGAACCGTCTCCAGAATTCCTAAATGCTATGTTTCACTAAATATGCAACATTCACATGTTTATCTAGCAATAAATGTCCAAAAGCACCACAATGTACCGCAAACTTATCAGAACTACGTTGATTAACAGCTGGAATAAAGTGTACAAAGTGAAAATTGCTCTATATTATCTCCCGAAAACCTGCTCTAGATTCGCTTCTGGTCAAGATAAAAAGCTCAAATTTGGCACCATATGCAAAAACGTAATCTGGAAAAGTAATCGTAATCGTAATCAACAAATTTCAAGGCGCTACTCTTTCCAGTTTATGAATTGCTAAGTTGAGGGGGCGAATTAAGCCCCTTCTCTCTACAGTAATAAGGTTACGTATTACAAGTGGTGGAGGGTATCTCGACGGGCTGGGATTCAGTCAAATTGGAGTCCAGTGTAGCGCAACACCCCTCCCTTCCCCTCCCCCTCCAGTCAAATTTGGTTAAATGACGCCATTACCTTATGTATCTGTAGGGGTGGTGGCTCTGCCGTCGGTGGGGTGTGGAGGCGTATGGGGTGTGGCGGGTGTTTCGGTGTGTGTGAGGTGTTTCGTAATGTGGGAGTGCTGGGTGGGCGATAAAGTAGTGCTGGGTGTGTGTAACGTAATTTGCTTACCAAGCCTTAACTGAAACCGTTCTGATTGATGATTGAGGCTTTATTTTAACAAAAACAGCACTTTAACACGGCTAAACATGGGCTGACTCTAGACTTATATTGGGCTAAATATCTCCTTTCCTGCTATGCCTGTGTCAGGGATGTGTTGTGCTGTGGTTCCCCGCCACCTCCACCACACATTCCCCAAACCCCGGCCGGCTTGATGTTGTTTGAGCTACCGTCCCTAACACGAATTTATATATATGCGAGGTCAAAGTTTTGGGAACACCATATAGGTAATTGAGTGCTTCTAGCCAAATTAGAAAGATTACGTTGTATTTATAAAATTAATGAGAATGCAATTTGTCCTTGGTTTCAATGAAATGTCCCGAGATGGGACTTTTGGATGCTAATAGTAATATAATTTTGTGCAATGTTCCACTCGAAATAGGTGTCTGTGATTGAGCCCCAAGTGGCTTCCGCTGGTCCTTAAAGCTACCTAAAGCACATTCGTTCCCCTGATTCACTTCACATTCGCTCGTCCCATTCATTCTATCCTTATTAATTAATGAAATACTTGGTCCACAAATTTTGCTCCCCCCCCCCCCACTCAGCGGTACACAAACACATATATCGACGGATCATTGCTCTATTTTTGATAGATTGGCCGAATATGTAAATATTCCACTGCTATCATAGCTGGCCTCGCCATTATTGACAGTGTTCCTCGCCTGGATGAAGACTTAACTGCCAAGACGGGGGCTCATCGTACTGGCTCCGAGGGCTTATACAAGTGCTCTTGTATCTTTGACTAACATACCTAGCCTTAAAAAATCAGTCGATGCCACACCGGGCCTTATTCGCCGTATACTGATACTGTGCGACCAGGTGAACGTGCTCGCGAGCGGGCACGGATCCCTACCACGTAGCGCACGTCCCCTGGCCGTCTTTATAACCTAGCCTGCCCTACCCTTTCAGCCTCGGGGTTTATGGCACGCCAAACCTGTCCGAACGTTCCCCCCGCCCCGAAACGCTACACGGCTTCGTGTCCAAACGTATAGCGAACGGGGGCGGACTCACGACCGTGCAATGTTTTGCCTTACCATATTGTACGGCGCCAAACTCGACGGACGCAAGGTGGGGCTCGACAGCCCGTCCGACCTGCATACTGTACCCGCCCCCATCTGTACCCCTGGATCACAGAGGCCAGCGGGATTTCGCAGTCAAAGAACCAGAGCATGTGCTTAATGCCCCCCCCGAAGTGTTCGGTCATCGCACCCCTTGTCAGATCATATAGGTAAATATAAGCAATATTAATATTCTAGTCAAGTTAAAAAAAAACTGGCTTTGACACTCATTACCCTTACCCGGGAACGTTCAGTCCATAGGAGAACGGCTCGCAGGTCGACTGCCTCGCTTGTAAATTTACTTCATATGACAATGTTACTCCTTAGGCAAATATGAAACATCATGTGAACATCATCTCTTGTGTTCAGATAAAGTACACACGGTACTTACTATCTATACCTACTTGTCGGCTGTTGGTCACCCGGTCAGGGCGAATAGCGCGGCGCGCACCCCTCAGCGCCCGCGGCACGGCCGCCATTTCTGCTCTAGACGTAAATACCCTCCCCTCGGTTCACCTGATCGCCGAGGTATCTACTACGCCCGCGTCGCTTCGGGAGGGTCGTATTCCTTACGTCATCCATTGTCGTTAGTTTCCCCAAGGAGGGTCGCTGACTCGGCCATCGGCTTCTAACCCCAATGCCATCTGATTTACATACCCAATGCCCTCCCCTCCGTCCACCTGATCGCCGAGGTATTTACTACGCTACCGTTCTGGGAGGGTCGTATTCCTGTCACCTCTAATCCTGCACGTCAAAGGCTGGGCAACTGCTCCGTGTCACTGCTGATGCCACCACAGAATTTATATGCATAATCTAATATATTTACATTTATATACACCGCTTCCCATTACGCCCACGCACTGCTTACACACACACTACTCGCCATCTCAATCCTTGCACGCGACACACTCCCTCCGTGACACATTCCCTCCCCACCCTGAATTTATCCCTGAATATTTGGTCCCTCCCATAAAACAGGTCGCCCCTTTCAGTAAGTGAATGACCTTGAGGGGACAGAAGCTGGGTGATAGAACTTAGGTTGGTTCGGAAAGGTTTTGGAAAGAGGAAGACATGTCAGACGTATGACACTCACATGCCCGATGGTCGTCGCCCTCCAGCCGTCGTCACTCTCCGCCGCCTGGCACTTCATTTCACGTCTGCCTCCATTTAAGTGAGTGTGAGAGTCCGTGAGAGTGAGAGAGAGATCTTGAGCGAGAGAGACCGTCAGAGAGCGAGAGTCCGAGAGAGATTGTCCCAGAGAGATTGAGAGCCTTTCAGGCTGCCAGGTTTTCTTCCCTCGCTCTGGCTCCGCCTTCCACCACTCTCCGGCCACTCTCAGGGCTCCGGATTGTGTTCTTCTTCTTGATTGGTAGGAATTGTTTTCTTCCCCTTAGGCACTGTGTATGGTGAAGCCGCCTGGGGCTGTCAGGACGGTCTGCCGGGGTCTAAGAATCTTCACCGAGGTCACGGCTGGCCGGCCTTTCTCCTTATGTCGATCTGAATCGGCTTGTCATGAGAACATTCTTGTTGTTGACTGGCTGGGACGGGGTAGCGGGCCAGAACGAGGTGATTAGCCCGGGTTCGGCGCTTAATTGCTCCAGAGTTTTCGCTCCCGCCATGAATCCGCACAGGTGCGCGCTGGTCGAGTCCAGTCGGGCGGATAAAAAACACGCAGTGAGAAGGGACAGCTGGTGGCTGGGATCTGACCGGGCGTCTTGCCGCCTGGCCGGGTATGAAAATATTGAAAATTGCATGCCGAAAAATGTAAGCTTTCTTACATATCCAGTTGGTTAAGCATCTGCCACGCTCGATCTTATTTGTTACCAGTTGATCTCAGTTAATCTCAGCTGAATTCATTATATCTGATCTAGATGAACTGCGCTATGGGACATGTTAGTTCATTATTGTGACCATCTTCGTATTTCTTCCGTTCCTACCGAATATTGTGACAATTTGTGGTTCGTCTAATTCCATCCCTGTCAAACTTATTCGTTTCTGTCATTTTTCCACCAATGACTCCATGGGCCGGTATGATATGGATCACCGATATTTTTCTATATGTATGCTCATCACCTTCTTCAAAGATTATTTGCCATCGGCCGGATGAAGTGATAGATAAATGAGGACCGATGTTTGCCTCCCCATCCCTGATTACCATCAAGGCAGCACCACAGGGATTACAAAGAGCAAGTGCATTCCCCAGGATGCATATTCACTATCCGTTGCCGATCAAGCGAGGTTAAACAATAAGTCCTGCGTCCACTGTTGCCACATTTCTCTCCATGCCCTTGAAGCTCTCAGGTTGACGGTATAATGTTAGCAGCTATCAGGTCGACGGTAGAGAGAAGTGAAACGTTCTAATGCATCGTGAGAATGAATGAAACGTTGTAATGCACCGGGAGAATCACCGAAACGTTGTAATGCATTAAGAAAATGAATGAAATGTATTGCATCATGTGAATGAGTGGAACATTGTCGTGTATCGGGAGAGTGAACGGGGGGTTGTAGTGCATCGGAATACTGCATGAAACGTTTTAGTGCATCGAAATACTGCATGGAACGTGGTGATGCATCTGGATAATGAATGAATCGTTGTAGTGCATCGGGATAATTCATGGCAGGTTGTGATGCATCGGGATAATGAGTGAAACGTTCTAATGCATTGGAACAATGAATGGACCATAGCAATGCATTGGGAATAAGCCAAACGTTGTAATGCATCGGAACAATGCATGAACCATAGCAATGCATTGGGAATAAGTCAAACGTTGTAATGCATCGGAACAATGCATGAACCATAGCAATGCATCGGCAATAAGCCAAACGTTGTAATGCATCGGAACAATGCATGAACCATAGCCATGCATCGGGAATAAGCCAAACGTTGTAATGCATCGGAGCAATGCATGAACCATAGCAATGCATCGGGAATAAGCCAAACGTTGTAATGCATCGGGAATAAGTCAAACGTTGTAATGCATCGGAACAGTGCATGAACCATAGCAATGCATCGGGAATAAGCCAACCGCTCCAATGCGTCGGAAGAATCAGTGAAACATTCCAGCGCATCGACAGAATGAGTGGGGGCGTTCTAACGCATCAGGATTCCGTCGAGGGAGCTGTCCACACTGGGCCTGTCCCCATGAGCCGCTGCCTCGGAGAAGGACGTGACACCACAACCCACCAGACAAAGTGCGGACGATACGGCCCACCGGCAGTGTTGGTGCATTATCTATTCGGAGGAGTACATTTTACTCTGTCATATTCGACGAGTGGGCGCGGTACCGCCGGGCGTGCCTGGGTACTGACGCCGCCGCCCGGGCCCGGCGGCGACGGTGCGACTGCGAATTTGCATTCCGCATAATTCGCCCGTATATTGTCTGCAAAATGTGTCTCCCGGCGCGGCACGGGAGTGATGTGTCATGCGGTCCACATCACCAAGTCACTAAATCACTAAGTACATCCGTCAGCGCGCTGGTGTGGTGGCGATTGGGGGAGGCGAAGGTCAGGATAGGTGGGGAAGGAGTGAGGTGGCTCAAGGTCAGTCCATTCATGTAGACGAGTCCATTCATGTAGACCATTCATGTAGTCCCATTGCTCTATATTGGTGCGATGGTGATTAGAGGAGACGAAGGTCAGGATAGGTGGGGAAGGAGCGAGGAAGCTCAAGGTCAGTCCATTCATGTGGCTGTCTGACTGGAAATGTCCCCATTGTTCCATATTGGTGTAAGGCAGGCGGGATGCTGTCTGCGAAGAAAAGCTGAAGTTGCTGTTGAAGAGATGCAGCTTTATTTGCGCATGATCCGAACGGGCCGGCCTGAGTTGTACTGTCTAGAGGAACAAATTGCAAGGCAGGAACCTTGGCGGTGCTTCTTACCACAGCGTAGATTTGTCTTTCTCGTCCGGTTGTTCTGTGTTTGTGCATTGTTTTTGTGTGAGACTACTATCTCAAGTACACTATGGTCTCTCTCTCTCTCTCTCTCTCTCTCTCTCTCTCTCTCTCTCTCTCTCTCTCTCTCTCTCTCTCTCTCTCTCTCTCTCTCTCTCTCTCTCTCTCTCTCTCTCTCTCTCTCTCTCTCTCTCTCTCTCTCTCTCTCTCTCTCTCTCTCTCTCTCTCTCTCTCCGTCTCCGTCTCCGTCTCCGTCTCCGTCTCCGTCTCCGTCTCCGTCTCCGTCTCCGTCTCCGTCTCCGTCTCCGTCTCCGTCTCCGTCTCCGTCTCCGTCTCCGTCTCCGTCTCCGTCTCCGTCTCCGTCTCCGTCTCCGTTCTCCGTCTCCGTCTCCGTCTCCGTCTCCGTCTCCGTCTCCGTCTCCGTCTCCGTCTCCGTCTCCGTCTCCGTCTCCGTCTCCGTCTCTGCCTCCGTCTCTGCCTCCGTCTCTCTCTCTGTCTCTGTCTCTGTCTCTCTTTCTCTCTCTATCTCTCTCTATCTCTCTTTTCTCTTTTCTCTTTTCCTCCCGCACTCCCTCTCTCTCCATCCCATCTTCTCTCTTTCTCTCCATATATCTATCTCTATCTCGCTCTATCTCTCCCACATTGTCTCTCATCGCATTTCTTCCTCCTGCCGTCTTTATCGGCTTTGGTTAGTTGCACTGATATGACTCAATTGTTCGGAACACACCGGTTCGTCGACCTTAGCTAGTTGCACTGGCATGACGCGGTGCAATGGCATGATGTATTGTGATAGTTTGGAAGATGTATTGTGATAGTTTGGCAGATGTATTGTGATAGTTTGGCAGATGTATTGTGATAGTTTGGCAGATGTATTGTGATAGTTTGGCAGAAGTATTGTGATAGTTTGGCGGATGTATTGTGATAGTTTGGCAGATGTCATGGCATACCTTCAATCAGTATTGCGATGGAACAGAGTGGGTAGGATGCCTGCTCCAATTACTGAAATATATTGATGATGTCCATGGAGAGGTTGCAAAAAGTGACTGCTATCAAATGACAAATTGCAGGGATGATTTCGCTATATGCTATGGATTTTAGACAAGGTACACACGTTTTCAGGTTGATCTTTACATGGAATGCCAGGCATGTTGTGGAATTTTAATTAGCTTACTTGGGGATATACATTGTGCATGTGTAGCAGTTCATGCAATCAATAATTATTAGTAGGTTTGGGCAGACATGATCAGCTACATGCAGGTGTAGGCTGACGTGATCAATAATATGTAGGTAGGTGTAGAGCAACATAATCAGTGATCAGCAGGTGTAGGCCAAGGTCATCCAACATCTTCAAGCAGCATTTCAATGATGCAAAGTGAGCAAGATATCCCTATGCACCTGCTGCCATATTTTATGATGTTGATGGAGGTGATGCGAAACGGGATGACTATCAAATGGAAAATTGAAGTGATTCATTAGCTAGAACTGGGATTTTAGATGGAGGACAAGGATTGTTGGCTTAATTTTTACATGGAATGTCAGGCATATTGTGGAATTTCACGGAGCTTAAGAAAAGCATTACAAGTACAAAAGCATTTCTGCTGGGGTTTCTGCAGTTTTTTTTTGCAAAATGTAATGGCAGTCTGGCATTATTGTGCTTTAAGGTATTCACGAGACAATTTTTGCATATATTTTACCTGCATGAACAAAGTGGTTCGGTTTGGCTATGTCAGTTTTGGCTAGGTTTTTATCTTGAATTTTTTTTTTTTTAAAGAAAATGTTTTCTTAAAGAAAGGTTAGGCCATGTTACATTAGGGTTTGGTTTTCGGTTAAAATTTGTAGGGAAAAAATTGCTTGAATTGTGTGCACTTTGTCGATTCTTTGTTTCCCATGGGAGGTTACGTAATGTTAGGTTAGATTATGCTACAGTTTTTTTTGCTTTTTTTTTTGGCTATATTACCCACCTCCAAGCCCATTTTTGGTGCTATTTTGCCAGCCAACTGAAACGTATGCATTTGCAGAGAAAACGAGTAGTCACATCATGTTGACCATATTCATGAACATTGCGCTGGAGATAGAAAGTCCAAGAATTCAAGAATTGCCATAAAGCACAAATTTCCGAATTGTCTTGTCATCTTCAACATGCTGCAGTCAGCTAGAAAATGTAAATTATCTTCACTTAATGTTAATATGGAAGGGTTTTGGACATCCATGTTTCCAACAAGATGGATATTAGCAAGTTCCCATCTTTGTAAAAAGTATACTTCTATTTTGTGGGTGTTTTCACCAAAAAATGGAAGATCAAATCACCGCTTTCAATCTAAATCTTGATGTGAAAAACGTCAATGTTTACACTTCTGAGGAAAGTACTCTGGTTCCAGCCACCCCCTCATCCTTAGGCGTGCCCACGCCTATCAAAATACTCCTACCCCTATCTACCAGTGGTACATAGGGATACATAGAAATGTTCGTCGCAGCAAGCGGTGCCACTAGCAGAGATCAGCGGACTGTCTCGGCGTGCAGAATCGCTCGATAACGTCCTCATCTTGTGTCGGCCGTCGGGAGACCGATGGGCATTGTTTCTGGCTTACTTGCAGTTACAGTTGTATACATCGGCACAAACAAGAATAATAGCGCCGTTTTCTACGATCCATTTGTCGTTGGCGATCGGATGTTATTCAAGCTAAAACTGTCGCGATTATTACAAACTTGGAGCTTCCCAAATGGAAGATATAATGGGGCGGCAGTCGAGCATCGCTGAACTCTACATATGTGACGTCACAGATATTTTCACCAGTCACAAATCGAGGCATTTTGAGGCGCTTCTTTTAATTATTGAAGTAATTTAGGGATTTAAAAAATTAATGAATGCCACCATCGTCTTTAAGTTAAAAATAACTAGTGAAACTTGAAAAAAAAGCGGTCTGTCCCGACATGAACTTGTCCATTGTTCGGGACACACCGGTTCCGTCAGCTTCACGTGCGGTCTCTTCCGTATGAAAAGTACACTGAAATGCGGGTAATATTTGTCGAATATGATGCAACCCTGTGGTAAATCAACTGCACTGTGGTGAATAAATTCGTCCAGAATACTTGAAACCGCCAACAGGCAGTCGTCCCACTGGGACGACTGCCTGTTGGCGGTCGTCGCAGACTTGTGCTGGACTCGAGTTGAATCAAGAATCGACTCATGAATCAATCATTTCTGGATGAGTCGATAGTTGAATCGATTCTTTTCCCCAAAACATATCTTGAGTCGCGAGTTGAATCACATTTTTTTTTTCTAAAATGAGTTGAATCACGGGTCAATCACTTGAGTCACAATGAGTCATTTGAGTCTTGTAACTCAAATGCAGGTTATGAACAAATGATATAAAGCATGTATCTTTGTGAATAGTATGCCATGACACCAAGTGGGGAGTAAAAACACAGTATAATTATTCATGCTTAGCATTACAATCGTCAACTTATCAGCTGCCATTGAGTAAAGAATGAGGAGCACTTAAGTTATTTACCAAAAACGGATAACAATAACTACAAATGAGTATTAATGTTAAGTTTGGTAATCACAATCAGTATCATGCATGAGTCAATCCTAGTGCCAGGAACACAACACAGAAATGGGATGTGATTGTGAAAAAGAATATTGCACCGAAATGACCCTGGCATTTGCAACAGGTATTTGCACTGAATAAAATTGCGTTAGTATGTGTGACACTAACAAACCCAAGGTACCTTTACTAGAAGGTAGATCGAAGTTTTCCTTCAAGCCCGCATGACGTCATTCAGTTTTTTTAAAATATGGTATCAATTTGGTTGCAGAAGACTTTTATCAAATCATACGCAATGGCCACTTTAATTTGCTTCCTAGCAAATATATTTGTCTTCTGCTCACCAGGTGAGTAATAATCTTGTCCCATTCTTTCTAGTGAGCATTTGTTCCAACACATTTTATTATCATGCATAGACAAGGTTGGATTTGTGCGTCGTAATCCGGAATGTGGAGAGGAATATTTTGTAGTCATCCAGTATGGAGGATATTTTTATTCAAACCTCATGCATCGTAACTCAATTTGCACACAGTTCAGTGAATTTTTAGCACTTTTACTTGATCATAGCGGTTCGTTGTCAAAAGTTAATAACTTAGGAAATTGGTAAATTTGGAGCTCAAGGTAAATTTTGATTTGTTTGGAATTTTTGTATGTAATAGTATGTTTTCTGACGTGATGAAGACGATGCGATCACTCATTTCACTCATTTTCAAATGATTACATTTAAGTCAATGGCGGTCGCTACAATTGATGACGTCATAGGCACAAGTAACCTAACCTAACATAACCTAGACTAAGATAATGTAGCATAATATATAAAATGTATCATAGAATAATATAATATAGCCCAACCTAATCTAACCTAACCTAACCTAACCTAACCGGAAAACCAGAATCCTCCGAAGCAAATTTTTCGGCCATGACGTCATCAAATATGTGCGACGTTGTATAGGTAAGTTTAGTAAAAATACACACTAAACTTCAAGGAGTTTAGTAAATATTCTTATTAAACACACTTCCCCTCTCACTAAATATACATACTAAACCTTCGAGGATGTGTTGGACAGCACTCCCCTTAAATATTACAGCATCGCAAGGAATTTCCGGCATTGGTCGCGTTATGGACGCGTCGGTTTTGGAGTATAAATTATCGGAAATAAATGTCGAATTAAGGCAGAAGCATAAAGTTTTCGATGTCAAAGAGTATTAAATCTAGTGCATAAAGTGTTTAATTTCTTCTTTACTACGTCTATGACACACCAGGTACGGATGATTGTACGCGATGTGCTATATTTGTAGAATGAAGATTTTGATCGTTTATTTCTTTGCCAACTGAAAACTAATCATTTGCTGAGAAAATGAGTGGTCGCATCGTCATTTTTACGTTAGAATACCGTGTATTCTAAATAAAAACTCAAAAGAATCAAAATTTACATTGATCTCCAATTGTACCGGAAATTCAACCTCCAAATGAGAAGACAAATAATTTTCTGGAGAGGATAATGTTCGGGAACCCAAAAACCTAGGATTGGCCTATTTTTCAAAACATGTACCTACCTACCTACATTGACATACAGCAGTTGTTGAAAATATTTTTTTCTAGGCCAGCTAGACCCAGGGCATGATGCATTCTTCCTTGATGAATCTTGCATGGATTATTGATGATGCATGCACAATTGAACATTTATGTACAACACCATTGTGGTCTAGGAATGCCCTCATGAAACTTGCAACTCGACTGAAACTCCTGCTACTGGGGAGAAGAAGCTATGGTGCACTTAGCCCCCCCCCCCCCCCCTGACTATCCTTTCTTCTGCTCTTGAACGAGGGTAACAGCTTGAACACATAAAATGGAGGTAGAGGGAGCCTGCCAACATCGGGAACAATGCATTTATTTTGGAGGTTCTTGATGGTGAGCCTTTGGAAATGGCACAGTGTTAGGCAGGACAGTTATTTCTGGGTCATTTAGGTCATTCAAACCCTTTGCTGAAGCTAAAGAATGGGTCTTTCAATTAGAATACATCAAAGTACCCTATATTGCCATAAAATATGCAAGATAGCACAGAGAAAGTTGGTAAAATTGAGTGTAAACCAATGGTGAAGGGAAACCTTCAAGCCCACTACCAAACCAACTTTGTGGGGGCCACAAACCAACTCAATTTTATTATGTGCGGATACCTATTGCAGCGCAGGATCTGGGTGCTATGTTGAAGTTAGGTGATGTGTGGCAGGTATATATAATTAAGGTTGTGCATCATGCCGATGTGGATTGAAGTATTATGCACTCATTGCTTTGCATATGCATTGACAACCATTCATCTTGTTAATGTTTTTGAGTCGATTACTACATGCACATGCAATTATCTGTATATATCCTATATACCAACCATTATAGTGCATGACGGATGATAAATAATGTAAGGTGAAAACAAAGTTATAGCAAAAATAATATATTCAACAGATAAATACTAATTCCCTTCTTTAATTAGACACAGATGAAGATGCATTGACATCAAACTATCTGTTGAATAAATTATTTTTGCTATAACTTTGTTTTCACCTCACATTATGTATATTTATGTATATATATATATATATATATATATATATATATATATATATATATATAATGTGTGGGCAGTGCACACTGAATCATATGGCTTATGAATCTGATACCATTGAGTCGGATCTGAATCGATTCAAGTTTGTGTTTGAGTCGTGAGTTGGATCGGATCTCTGTTGTAGAGGAGTTTTCAGGGCCATCCCTGAAGGGGGAAACTCTTCTGGCACGTTGATAGTTTAGGGTACCTCAGCGTTGGACGATATTTAAGACCCCGGTTAAATTCAATGGTCCGAAGCCTTCCATCTCCGAGCTCTGATCTCACATCTTGACACGCACTTCCAAAACCAGCACTTTTATATTGTGCTATTAGTCAACAGACAAATGGCCACGAAGATCAAACAATAATGCGCAGCGTGATATAGCGTTAACAAGGTAGTTTCATTTTGACAGACAGGTGCAACTATTTCTATCAGATAATTACATCTCCACAAACAGCGACTCTCCGGCAGAGTCCAGGCGTACCTTAGTATGGGGCCAGGGCTGGCCAAACGGCGGCCGCCAGAGGGGCGACCACCCACCACGACCGTTCCTCCAAGAGAGCCCTACTGCCTCGCGGTACCGTCGCTAGATACCCTCGGCAACGCCTGTCCCACGTGACCAACACGTCACTATTGCGTCGCATGGTCCGGACGTCGGGCCAGAGTCGAGAACAATAGCAGACTACTGCAGGCGGGCGCGCTCTCTGACATCAGACATCAGAGACACAATGTCAGCTCAGAGTCAGATATCAGAGCCGCCTCTGATGACATCCAGAGACTGGCCTCGCGTGGGAACGAGTGCTGAGACGGCACCTCGGTAGCCTCGCTCGGCCTGGCGCCGCACACGTGAGCTGTTCCGACAGGATGCACCGGATAGGCGACCCACAACAATCGGCTCGGTAAGGCGTACTGTTCAGACAGCCGACCGGCTCAGGGCGCTGTAGCCCAAATTACATTTCATCATCCAAGACACCCACATTCACATCACCCGGCATTGAACGTTGGGAGGTAGGGGGCTGAATGACTGGGATTTAGATGCCCCAAAACCTAACTTTGTTACACTGTAGCTCTGAGTCTGAATTGAGTCGAATCAAATAATTTTGACCTGCTGTGGATCATGAGTTGAATCGGATCTCAAGATCTATGAGTCAAATGTGAGCCGACTCAAAAAATTTGAGTCGAGCACAAGTCTGCGTCCCAGTCAGATACCAGGAACCAGTGGCGTAGCCAAGATTTGATCCATGGACGCCGGATAAATGAAGTGGGCTCCGTTCCTGCATTCGGCCTCCTACTCTTCAAAGCTCCTCGAATTCCAAGCACTTTCTTTTCAAAATCCGACATTTAGATGTATATATATATATATATATATATATATATCCATAGACCTCGTTTGTTTCAAGGACATTCTGGCTCTCAGGCCCTCAGTATTCCTAACAACAGTCGGTAGCCCACAGGGTATCCGTTTAGCTCTCAGGGAGACCTGTTGCTACCGCAGGGGTCCCCAGGATTCTGTTGATACAACAGCTGTCAGGGGCCTTTCCAGCCAAGACGTCCTTTCCAGCTGACATGGGCACTCCAGCTCTCAGACAAGCCTTGTGTTGTCTCAACGGCCCTCAGCAGCTCTCAGGGTAGAGTCCTTCAAGTCTCAGGAGCCCTTTCCACACTATCTGCTCGATGCATTTGTATTCTTTCCTCGATTATATATATGTATTCTTTCTCGATTATATATATGTCTTCTTTCATTTGTATTCTTTCCTCGATTATATATATGTGCCTTTGCCTTCAGGAGCCCACAAGGTCTCTCGAAAGCGCCTTCGGACCTGCCAGAGGGAGGGGCGGCTTCCCCCCTTCGCCCACTCACTTGGCTGCGTCACTGCCACGAAGAGCACCCAGGCGCTCCGACCGAGACTGACGTTATTCAATCCGGAGAATGATAATACTTTGCGAACTGCGCCCGACCCCAGCCGTGTAGATAAATATGCAGCGCATCTGGCGCGTGGGCTCAGTGGGAGCAGGGGTCCTTTCCGTGGCCGATTCAGACATCACTCAGGAATATTCGGCTTTTGGACCTTTAGATTTGAAACGATGCGAAAACGAGAATGAGTTGAAGCTAGTGTTTTCCCAGTGAAGTGTGCTCGAGTCAAACCGAATCGCCGAGTTGTACACCTGTCTTCTACTTTTGAAATGTGAAGGGGGAGCGGGGATGCAGTCCCCAATGTCTTCTCCCCAGCAATCTACTCCTGTAATCGCTTTCAAAGCTGTTACGTGCAGCACGATCAACAGGATCAGCAGGATCAGTAATGCCTCAGCAGTTGAGATTGGAATTGGTTCACTCCACGAGTCAGCTACGTCAGAGTCTTACAATTGCCAATCGGTGCATCACCGAAAGGCCAATAACATTGTGGATCTGCACATACGGGTGCTGCCACTCATACAGTGGCAGCACCATGCCACGACGGCATCCACGCACGAGTGTGGCCATATCGGCTGACGAGATACAGAATCGGCTGCGATCAATAGTGCTTCATAATGGAATCGCGCGGCCCCATTCACGCTGGCGAGGACGATTATCATAATGTACCGACTGATTGTGACAAATGAGATGCTGCCATATGAGGTGCTGCCATATGAAGTGCTGCCATATGAGGTGTTGCCATATGAGATGCTGCCATATGATGTGCAGCCATGTGAGGGTCGCCGCGAGGTGCAGGGCCAGAGAGGGCTTCGTTGGCATGGAGGAGGCGGAGGAGAGGAGCTGCGGTGCTACTGGTCGTATGGTCGGTGGTGGATCCGAAAGACAGGGAAAACTCGCACGGGAGGCGGAGGCTTTTTAGTCGCATGAAGTGTATTTTTTTAGAAGCTAGGCTAGTAGTTGTATAGGTTGTCGCGTATTGGATGTATTACCGCTCCAGAAGTATATATTATGTGAATTCATGTTCCTACTTTTGCTCCGAGAACGATGTAAATTAGGACAATGAAAATTTTGCTTCTAGACAATGATATATACATGTCAAAGAGGTCACATCCGGGCATGACCTTTTTTGCCCTCCCACGCATTCGCTAGTGTGTACATACAATCAGACGTACACCGTGAGAAGTACTTCTGATGAATATTGGCGATAAGTCGTCAAATTCATGCGTGATAATTCGGATAATTCGCGAGTGAGATGCATGAAGGTCGGACCCTCTACCCTAGACGTGGGAAGTTCAGGTATATCGGAAGTCCAGTGTTGGGGTAGCCACGACCCCGTCTGAGCTGGCCCAGCCGTGCCGAGTCCCGGGCGCCCCTGTCGCGGGCGCCCCGGAGTACTCTGCACAGTGTAAGTGGTGGCTTCAGTCAGCACGTGTTCCGTCGTGTCCGTGCGCAGACTTGCTGCACCGAGGACGCCCTGATCACCTCAGCAATGGGTCACGTCTGGCCCGAGCCATTCGACGGAGCAGGGTAGACGAGGACACCGAGGACGCCCTGGTCACCTCAGCAATGGGTCACGTCTGGCCCGAGCCATTCGATGCACCGAGGACGCCCTGGTCACCTCATCAATGGGTCACGTCTGGCCCGAGCCATTCGACGGAGCAGGGTAGACGAGGACACCGAGGACGCCCTGGTCACCTCAGCAATGGGTCACGTCTGGCCCGAGCCATTCGATGCACCGAGGACGCCCTGGTCACCTCTGCAATGGGTCACGTCTGGCCCGAGCCATTCGATGCACTGAGGACGCCCTGGTCACCTCAGCAGTGGGTCACGTCTGGCCCGAGCCATTCGACGGAGCAGGGTAGACGCACTGCAGGCCGCTGGGTGTCAACGCGATGCATTTTTTACATGTAATGTCAGACCAGTGTGATTCGGCACTCGGTGTTGATGCTGTGCCGCATTGCATTAGGCTGCTGACGCCGAATAGCCATGGGTTATGGTATGGGGAATCAGGCACTCATCACCGGATTACAGTTCATAGTGGATGGTCATTACTTACGATCGAACAGCACACGTTACTAAAGACATTGCATTCCCTTCGACAATATCTGCACAGCGTGACGGAAATTATCATAGTCCGATTTCAATGCAAACTAACTGACTGGTCCGCCTTAAGAAAAAGCTTTTCCCGCCACATTCTGAGTGGACTGACCGATGTCGTGCGGACGGATCTGGAAACCAACCGTTTGTGCGTGTCCGCACGTGCAGCGAATGTGGCGCAGCTGCTCCGTATGCGGCACACTTGTGCGGCGACAAGGCTGACCTGATCGTGTGATTGGTCACGACCGCTCCCGATAATGGGACGGTTCAACTCCTCACGTGGGGCCCGAGCACCGCCGACAGGGGAACACGTGGCTCGCCGGGTTGGCGGGCAGCGAGATTCGGCGCAGTTGCGACAAGAAGCGAGTTTCGCGAACGAGTCGCCAACTGCGCGTCCAATCGCCCCTATGGAACGTGCTCTCGAGGTCAGCGCGAGATTCTCCAGCATTTGGCCGTGCGATTCGAGTGCCGCTTCATTTCTGATCGAAAGTGGTGTCAAGCTCTGTGGAAAGAATTAGATTGTCCTTGTGAATTGTTCCATATAAAAATACGGCGACAAACTGGAGTGAACTATGGTGGTCACGTCTTCTTGACTCTCGTCTGGCACGCACATGTCGTCGACCATTACGTCCGAGGAAGGTGAGAGGGGGGCGGGGGGCTGTGAACACTCCTGCGTTTTCGACGCTGAGATGCAGCCTCCGGGCTGGTATGTCTCCTATTGGTTGGAGCTAAAATGATTCTGACTCGGGGACGACTGGGGCGGTCTGGATATAACCATCACAGCATAAACAACACAACATAGCCATCCCAACACGACAACACAACATCACCATCACAGCATAACAACACATCGCCATCACAGCATAACAACACATCACCATCACAACATGGCAACACATCACCATCACAACATGGCACATCACACCACATCGCAGTATAACAAGGACGAGGACGGTAGCCAGTGCGTTCTGTGGGACGGAGCAGGTCCCCAATTGTCCCGATTCTGCATCTTCAGCCAGCCAGTGACCGTTCAGGACTGGTCTTCGAGGGGTAAACATTACCAATACGTCGGGAATCGGCAACCATATGGAAACCAAATGTAGGTGCTTTAATGCTGCCAGCTAAATACCATAGCTCATGCTTATCTATCAGGCAAAGTCCCACATACCACACCAAGCATGATAGGCGATGCCTTTTGCAACATTGCAGATGACATATTTGGAGGTCTGAAGAGTAAAAATGGTTTGCTGATATTAAATTGAAGCAATGAATTATGTAAAATATACATACAGTATGCATACGCATGCAAACATTAATAGCAGTTCCGAGGGGTAAAAACGGTTTGCTGAAGGTTAATTGAGGCCATGAAATACACACATACACACACACACGCGCGCGCGCGCACACATACACAAACAGACACATACATGCATACGTACCACACATGCGCATGCAAACATTACTTGGTGTGGCACCCATGCAATTTGATGCTTTGGCTTCAGGCCCAGAAACGGGCATCATATTTGTCTCATTCACGTTTCACTTCTGAAACACAGATATATTCATCATGCCCCCGCCGGAAAAAAAAGATTGTGCCGAACATACTACGCATTACTATATCGTTATATTGCTGCGCCTTTCTCTTGGAACGCTACAAACTCTTGCACCTTCTCAACTGCAATTCAGAAGCTCTGATCACAACCCTCACGGGGGATGTGATCAGAGCTTCTGAGCAACACACCAATGCTTTGTGCATTATGCTGTGGCTTGTACAAGGTACAATCCACTGTATGCGGGTGCACACCGACCTACTGTACGCAGCTACACACCAAAGTACTGTACGCAGCTGCACACCAATGCACTGTGCGCAGCTACACACCAATGCACTGTATGCAGCTACACACCAATGCACTGTACGCAGCTACAAACCAAGGCACTGTATACAGCTACACACCAGTGCACTGTATGCAGCTACACACCAATGCACTGTATGCAGCTACACACCAATGCACTGTATACAGATGCACACCAATGCACTGTACGCAGCTGCACACCAATGCACTGTACGCAGCTACACACCAATGCACTGTATGCAGCTACACACCAATGCACTGTGCGCAGCTACAAACCAATGCACTGTATGCAGCTACACATCAATGCACTGTATGCAGCTACACACCAATGCACTGTACGCAGCTACACACCAATGCACTGTATGTAGCTACACACCAATGCACTGTATGCAGCTACACACCAATGCACTGTATGCAGCTACACACCAATGCACTGTATGCAGCTGCACACCAATGCGCTGTATACAGTTACACACCAATGCACTGTATACAGGTGCACACCAATGCACTGTATGCAGCTACACACCAATGCACTCTATACAGCTACACACCAATGCACTGTATGCAGCTGCCCATGCGCTGATACAGTTACACACAAATGCACTGTATAATGCACTGTATGCAGCTGCACACCAATGCACTGTACGCAGCTACACACCAATGCACTGTATACAGGTGCACACCAATGCACTGTATGCAGCTACACACCAATGCACTCTATACAGCTACACACCAATGCACTGTATGCAGCTGCACACCAATGCACTCTATACAGCTACACACCATTGCACTGTATGCAGCTACACACCAATGCACTGTACGCAGCTACACACCAATGCACTGTACGCAGCTACACACCAATGCACTGTACGCAGCTGCACACCAACCTACTGTACGCAGCTACACACCAATGCACTCTATACAGCTACACACCAATGCACTGTACGCAGCTACACACCATTGCACTGTATGCAGCTACACACCATTGCATTGTTGCAGCTACACACTATTGCACTGTACGAAGCTGCACACCATTGCACTGTATGCAGCTATACACCATTGCATTGTACGCAGCTACACACCAATGCACTGTACGCAGCTACACACCAATGCACTGTATGCAGCTGCACACCAATGCACTGTACGCAGCTACACACAAATGCACTGTATGCAGGTACACACCATTGTACTGTACGCAGCTGCACACCAATGCACTGTATGCAGCTACACACCAATGCACTGTATGCAGCTACACACCAATGCACTGTATGCAGCTGCACACCAGTGCACTGTACGCAGCTACATACTAATGCACTGTATATATATACACACCGTTGCACTGTACGCAGCTACACACCAATGCACTGTACGTAGCTTCACACCATTGCACTGTATACAGCTGCACACCAGTGCACTGTACGCAGCTACACACTAATGCACTGTATATATATACACACCGTTGCACTGTACGCAGCTACACACCAATGCACTGTACGTAGCTTCACACCATTGCACTGTACGCAGCTGTACACTAATGCCCTGTATACAGCTGCACACCAATGTACTGTACGTAGCTGCAAACCATTGCACTGTATGCAGCTACACACCATTGCACTGTACGCAGCTGTACACTAATGCCCTGTATACAGCTGCACACCAATGCACTGTACGCAGGTGCCCACCAATGCACTGAACACATCTGCACGTACAACGCATTTGTGCTAGAAGTGTGCTCTCTGGGTTTCATCACAGATCATTACCGCTGTCGTACCGGCCCTAATCGACGCGGCCTGCTAAAATTGACCCCCGCACCAGGGTATTATTGTGCTGACCAGAGCTGTCCAGTCAGCTCCGCTCTGCTGATGAACAGAGCTGCCAGGCGACAGATCTGGCAAATGGCGACTACCGAGACTTATCAGCCATCTCTAACGGCTTTTCTAGCGAGGCTCACCGTCCGGGTGTCCAGTTCTCGCTGGGCGTCTCCGCCGCCGATGATGTAGGGCACAAGTTGGCGCTGAGCTTTCACCCGATTAACAAACAAGTTGCCCTCACACGGAAAGAGTTACTAGCGATGGCGTTCCTCGTTTCTCGGGAAGAACCCGGGGCGACACTCGTCCAGCGATGTTTTTTCGTGGTCGATTGCGTTCGTTGCGACGTAGGCATGGCTTGTCATTATGATCGTTGCTCTTGGTGCATGTAGCCAGGTGGTGCTGTCAGAGACTGGACACTTTGATGCCTGCTCTTAGGTAGTGCTGTCAGATAATGTACACGGCAGACACCAGCTGCATCGACACCACGTGCAGCCTGGCAACTGAGCCTAGATCAGAGTAGGCGTGCGCCTGTTCTTGATGCAGGTCAAAGACAACTATGGCCTCTGACACTGTCACCCATGGCATGCGGCGTGGGAGGAGATCGGCTGGTACCGACCGTGTTAACCGAGAGCAAAATATTCCAGACTCAAATATGCCATAGTGTTGGACAGTGCGGATATTTTGTCTTGACAGCCATGGTACCGGACATTGCATATTGATGCAGGCATAATGAGCAGCATACCATGTTGCATATTGATAGCGGTTTTATATTTCCCGGTCAATGGTGCTTTCCAGCTTGGTTCAGCAAAGTTGTCTTTCCATACCCAGTCGCGAGTGTTGGGTTGGGACTGTCCCACCATCAGGGTGGTGGGGGTAATATGATGGTATCGGCCGATATCCGAGGCTGGAGAGCAAGCAAACTTATCGCATGGCCGATTTGCCACGAAAATAAATGCATCCAGTGTAATAATATCCACGTATGGACAACTATTGAATGCGATTTCACTCATCAACAAATGACTGCACCACACAATGCTACTGAAATAAGTGTCATCATAGTAATGCCAATTGCATTGGCAAACAGCAATGGTTCCATGTGTAATTGGTGACAGGAATGACAAGGAATGATGAGTTTTCCAATGGCACGCGACATGCCCGCCGAACGTCCCGGTTGTCCTCCCAACCAGCTGGGCACTCTCCCTTCCCAGTCTAGCTACATAACCAACCAAGTCCACCCACACCACCCTTCCCAGTCTGGATCCACGCGGTAAACGTTCCTCGCATCTGTCTTGTCTACCGCCACGCCCTGCTCCGCCCTCTTCGCGAGCGGCATGATTGGCCCTTCCACGGGTGACGTATGACCACGACCGCGCGGAAAATCCCCGCCACCGGTGTCCTGGGGTCAGATGTCAGATCACGCCGGACTGGTGTGGGGGGGGGGGTCGTTGCTGTTCGCGGCGGTGCTGGTAAGGTTAGGCTAGGTGTGGTGTAGATGTGTAAGGTGTCGCCGCGGTATGGTGTAGATGTGCTAAGTGTCGCCGAGGTGTGGTGTAGATGTATTAAGTGTCGCCATGGTGTGGTGTAGATGTGTTAGATGTTGCCGTTGTGTGGTGTAGATGTGCTAAGTGTCGGCTCGGTGTGGTGTAGATGTGTTAGATGTTGCCGTGGTGTGGTGTAGATGTGTTAGGTGTCGCCGCGGTGTGGTGTAGATGTGTTAGATGTTGCCGCAGTGTGGTGTAGATGTGCTAATGTGCCGTCAGGTGTGGTGTAGATGTGTTAGGTGTCGTCGAGGTGTAGTGTAGATGTGCTAGGTGTCGCCGCGGTGTGGTGTAGATGTGTTAGATGTTGCTGTTGTATGGTGTAGATGTGCTAAGTGTCGGCTCGGTGTGGTGTAGATGTGTTAGAGTTGCCGCGGTGTGGTGTAGATGTGTTAGGTGTCGCCGCGGTGTGGTGTAGATGTGTTAGATGTTGCCGTTGTGTGGTGTAGATGTGCTAAGTGTCGGCTCGGTGTGGTGTAGATGTGTTAGGTGTCGCCGCGGTGTGGTGTAGATGTGTTAGATGTTGCCGTGGTGTGGCGTAGATGTGCTAGGTGTCGCCGCGGTGTGGTGTAGATGTGTTAGGTGTCGTCGAGGTGTGGTGTAGATGTGTTAGGTGTCGTCGAGGTGTGGTGTAGATGTGCTAGGTGTCGTCAAGGTGTGGTGTAGATGTGTTAGATGTTGCCGCAGTGTGGTGTAGATGTGCTAGGTGTCGCCGCGGTGTGGTGTAGATGTGCTAGGTGTCGTCGAGGTGTGGTGTAGATGTGTTAGATGTCGCCGCGGTGTGGTGTAGATGTGTTAGATGTTGCCGTGGTGTGGTGTAGATGTGTTAGGTGTCGCCGCGGTGTGGTGTAGATGTGTTAGATGTTGCCGCAGTGTGGTGTAGATGTGTTAGATGTTGCCGTTGTGTGGTGTAGATGTGCTAAGTGTCGGCTCGGTGTGGTGTAGATGTGTTAGGTGTCGCCGCGGTGTGGTGTAGATGTGTTAGATGTTGCCGCAGTGTGGTGTAGATGTGTTAGATGTTGCCGTTGTGTGGTGTAGATGTGCTAGGTGTCGGCTCGGTGTGGTGTAGATGTGTTAGGTGTCGCCGCGGTGTGGTGTAGATGTGTTAGATGTTGCCGTGGTGTGGTGTAGATGTGCTAGGTGTCGCCGCGGTGTGGTGTAGATGTGTTAGGTGTCGTCGAGGTGTGGTGTAGATGTGTTAGGTGTCGTCGAGGTGTGGTGTAGATGTGTTAGGTGTCGCCGCGGTGTGGTGTAGATGTGTTAGGTGTCGTCAAGGTGTGGTGTAGATGTGTTAGATGTTGCCGCGGTGTGGTGTAGATGTGCTAGGTGTCGTCGAGGTGTGGTGTAGATGTGTTAGATGTCGCCGCGGTGTGGTGTAGATGTGTTAGGTGTCGTCAAGGTGTGGTGTAGATGTGCTAGGTGTCGCCGCGGTGTGGTATAAATGTAGTGATGAGGATGTAGTGATTGAGATGTAGTTGATCGTGCGGTGGTAAATACTTGACGGTGGTCATGACGTCATGAGACGAGCCGTGGGAGAGAGCGTGGTAGCAAATCCGGGGCACTAGCGAAACTATCACACCCCCAGTGATATCACGTTTCTAGATCGTAATTGCCGACTACACACTGTTTTCGTTAAGTATGGTGTCGGCGGGAGCAGAGTGTGGGTTAGCAAATCAATTAGAGGAGTACATGCAATGTCAGCTTATATTCAAGAAGTAATGTGACCAAAACATAGGCGTCAATTCTACTACATGTGATACGTCTTGCATGCATTATGTTTAATTCTTTTGCATCAATGCATGAAAATCGATCCAGGTTTTCGAGCCAATATGTAGCAGTGCAAGTGTGACTGAGCCAACAAATAATGTAATTGCAATTGTGTAATTTGTCAGGACGTACCTTTCTCATGAACATTACTTTACTTATTCTGTCTGCTACTTAGATTACTTAATGTTACCCCCAAACGATGGGTCGTCTTGGTTTTTATATATGTCACAAGCAAGGATAAGACTAGCAGTTATAGCCTTTTCACCAAAACCTATAAACGAAGCCTTGCATTCGAACGCGTAGCACCTCAACTATAAACCGTTGGCTCGCGGCGTTAAGCACACGACCCCAGCCAGCTCAATTTAGCTAACGAGGAGCCGGCTTTCGCTCCACGGGTCAGGCTTCACAAACAAGGCAATCAAACCAAATGACAGCAATAAAAATAAAACCAAGTGTGCTACGAATGTGGGGAAACGCGCCGTGGCCTAGTCGCAATGCACTTAATAATACCACCGATAAAAGTGCCACAATCTTGTAAATAACATGGAGCGGTCTTTTGCGTGGGTACTCAGCGCAAAAGATTACTACCGGCATTAGCAGATTCTGGTCCAGCAACTGGTGATATTGCGGGCAGTTCGCCAGACGACAGTGAGGAGAGTCAAGAGCGCTCTCTCCTACTAGCTGCCGAGATAATATCTGCCGGCTGTAGACTGTTCGGCTCCCAACATGAACACAACCAACTCGGTGCCTCCGACCCTCTCCATCTGCTTTCCAATTTTCGACAATCATGACGCGTCATCATATGAAAATGAAAATGAATAGCCGTGCGAAATGGTGGCCTTACCTCGGCGGCCAACTGGCATGCAAGTAACCTGTGAAGGCTCCACCACACAATGCGCTGGATGTACAGGCTTCCACTCACATTGACTCTATTTCCTTGGCTTTGTCAGGTTCCTGGCCATTTGCTGCGGTCTGCGCTGCCATATCTCCCGACGTCGCGCTCGTCTCATCATTGCTGTGATCTGGCTGCTGCCGATGCTGATCATGATGCCGTGGCCGCTCTTCTTCGACCTCCGTCCCGACAACGGAACTATCATGTGTCAGGAGGTATGACAAGCGACGAAGCTGCTGGGCGGTGGGGCAATGCGCTTTAACAGGACGACGAGCAACGTGACTGCCATGTGTCAGGAGCTGGGGCGAATAATTAGGTCGTGATTTGTCAGGGGACGAAGTAGGCAATGCAGCCGCCATATGTCAAGAGCTGTAGTAGGCAATCGAGCCATCGAATGTCAGAAAGTACGAGCAATGGTATTGGTAGATCCAGCCTGGCGGGGGTATTGGTGGGCGTGTGCCCCCCCCCTCCCACCCTACCAACAGAGAATGGCGCTTCCTGGTGGGACAAGGTGTGGGACAATGGCAATCCATGGGGGGACAACGACATTCCATTGGCAGAGCCCAGCCGCACCGGTGCCTCTTCTCAAATTGTTCGGCGGAAGGCGCTTCTCCGAAGAGTGGTCCTTCGCCTTGAGCGGGTGTTCCCCTCTCCCAATAGCTAAAACTATCTGAGTCTACCAGTGGACGGTGGGCCGTCGTGAATCAAGACATGACATGCACCAACCTTGGCAGGAACCTCAGCTGCAGCGCAAATTGCTGACGCTCTATCACGTTTACGGTATCGACGGCTGCGACGTTCTGACTTCGGCCTGTGTGCATCGGCTGCGGGCTGCCGGCCATTTCCCTCATCCCTGCCGGGGAACATTAGCCCAGTATTGCAGACATGCCGACCATTTCCCTCATCCCTGCCGGGGAACATTAGCCCAGTATTGCAGACATGCCGGCCATTTCCCTCATCCCTGCCGGGGAGCATTAGCCCAGTATTGCAGACATGCCGACCATTTCCCTCATCCGTGCCGGGGAACATTAGCCCAGTATTGCAGACATGCCGACCATTTCCTCATCCTGCCGGGCATTAGCCCAGTATTGCAGCACATCCGAAGCCATTCCTCATCCGTGCCGGGGAACATTAGCCCAGTATTGCGGCCATTTCTATCCTGCCGGGAACATTAGCCCAGTATTGAGACATGCGATTTCCCTATCCTGCCGGGGAACCAGTATTGCAGATTCCTCATCCGGGGAACATTAGGTTTGAGCGGCCATTTCCCTCGGCCCGGGGGAACATTAGCCCAGTATTGCAGACATGCCACCATTTCCCTCTCCGTAACATTACCCAGTATTAAACACATGCCGACGGGTAGCCGTATTGCAGACATGCCGACCATTTCCCTCATCCGTGCCGGGGAACATTAGCCCAGTATTGCAGACATGCCGACCATTTCCCTCATCCGTGCCGGGGAACATTAGCCCAGTATTGCAGACATGCCGACCATTTCCCTCATCCCTGCCGGGGAACATTAGCCCAGTATTGCAGACATGCCGGCCATTTCCCTCATCCGTGCCGGGGAGCATTAGCCAGTATTGCAGACATGCCGACCATTTCCTTCCCTGCCGGGAGCATTAGCCCAGTATTGCAGACATGCCGGCCATTTCTCTCCCTGCCGGGGAACATTAGCCCGTTTCCTCATCCGGCCGGGGAGCATTAGCCCAGTATTGCAGACATGCCACCATTTCTCATCCGTGCCGGGAACATTAGCCAGTATTGCAGACGGCCATTTCCTCATCCCTGCCGGGGAACATTAGCCCAGTATTGCGACATGCCGGCCATTTCCTCATCCGTGCCGGGAACATTAGCCCAGTATTGCGACGGCCATTTCCTCATCCCTGCCGGGGAACATTAGCCCAGTATTGCGACATGCCGGCCATTTCCTCATCCGTGCCGGGAACATTAGCCCAGTATTGCAGACATGCCGACCATTTCCTATCCGTGCCGGGGAACATTAGCCCAGTATTGCAGACATGCCGACCATTTCTATCCGTGCCGGGAACATTAGCCCAGTATTGCAGACATGCCGACCATTTCCTCATCCGTGCCGGGGAACATTAGCCAGTATTGCGACATGCGACCATTTCTATCCGTGCCGGGACATTAGCCCAGTATTGCAGACATGCCGACCATTTCCCTCATCCCTGCCGGGGAACATTAGCCCAGTATTGCAGACATGCCGACCATTTCCCTCATCCCTGCCGGGGAACATTAGCCCAGTATTGCAGACATGCCGGCCATTTCCCTCATCCGTGCCGGGGAGCATTAGCCCAGTATTGCAGACATGCCGACCATTTCCTTCCCTGCCGGGGGCATTAGCCCAGTATTGCAGACATGCCGGCCATTTCCCTCATCCCTGCCGGGGAACATTAGCCCAGTATTGCAGACGGCCATTTCCCTCATCCGTGCCGGGGAGCATTAGCCCAGTATTGCAGACATGCCCACCATTTCCCTCATCCGTGCCGGGGAACATTAGCCCAGTATTGCAGACGGCCATTTCCCTCATCCGTGCCGGGGAACATTAGCCCAGTATTGCAGACGGCCATTTCCCTCATCCCTGCCGGGGAACATTAGCCCAGTATTGCAGACATGCCCACCATCAGTTACGCGGCAACGTTGGAGCGTTGAACAATATGTGCGATGGCGCACGGGGGGAGGAGAGCTAGTCGCATGTAAAGCCAGTCGTTTCCCTCAAACTCCGATAGGGCTGATGGATAAGGCTCTCGAAAGGTGTGGGAGGCATGGCGACCCCCCCCCCTTTCCTCCCCTCCCCTCCCCTTTCCTCCCCTTCCCTCCCCTTTTCTCCCTCCCCTCCTCTTTCCTCCCCTTCCCTCCCCTTTTCTCCTTTCCCCTCCACTTTCCTCCCTTCCCCTCCCCTTTCCTCCCCTCCCCTCCCCTTTCCTCCCTTCTCTCTCCCTCTTTCAGTCGAAGCATAAAACCTAGGATGGCGTCGGTGTCAGAATAGTTGGCGTAAATACGTCCTGGAGCCTCTCTTGCCTGCCTTCTGTTGTCTAGCTATGGCACACGTGGGAACATGATGACCTTTGCGCTACTTGCCGCGCTTTCCTTCTCGAGAGGATCGAGGAAAGTGCAATTATCCCGCTCAGTCTCACGAAAGCTAATTTTTGTCCACTGGCTTGCATGCTCCGTTATTTTCGAGCAGAAACATGGTCTCCGTATTTCTAGTCCAAACAAGATGTCATTGCGAGCCTGATTTAGCACACATAACGCTGCCTGTAAACCAGAGAAGACACCGCTGACACCTCCACAGCCTTCACCATTTCCACCCAGCACCTTTGAAAAGGGGATGGGAGGGCTTAGGCCAATTATTTACCTGACGCGTCATACACCTGCGTGATGCTCAATTTCCACAAGCTTTGAGTTGACACGCCCCACCCGCATCTACGGCCATGCTAGCCCGCCGCGGACAAAATGAACACAAAAGCCAGAAGATATCAGTTTATGGGACGAAGGGACAAACATGTCGGCCACCTAGTTCTATGACACGTTGACATGTACTATATACATATGTTATAGTACATGTCAACGTGTCATGTGTTATATACATGTGTATATAGTATATATATATATATATATATATATATATATATATATATATATATATATATATATACTGAATCTTATTCCATGACAGGTGATAGGCTGGAGGATCTTAGAATAACTACAGAGGCTGTAGAAAAGCAGTTGCAGAATATAAAACCTAATAAAGATTCTGGACCAGATGATATATATGCTAGGGTCTTGGTAGATTGTGCTAAAGCTTTAGCAGTTCCCCTAGGTATAATTTTCAGGCGATCTATGGAATATTCTGAAGAGCCTGAAGATTGGAGAAATGCAAATGTAGTACCAATTTTCAAAAAGGGAAGTATGAAGTGTGTAGGGAACTACAGGCCGGTCAGTTTGACCTCAATAGTTTACAAGGTACTAGAAAAACTGGTTAAACAGAATGTTCAGATTCATCTTGATAGGCACAACCTTTTAAGGGATACTCAACATGGATTTCGATCTCGGATGTCTTGTTCAACTAACCTTTTGGAGTTCATGGAAATGAAGAATGAAAATGAAAAATTATATGTTACTAAAGAAGTAGACAATCAAAGCAGGATGGATGTTGTGTACTTGGACTTTAGCAAAGCTTTTGATAAAGTTCCACAAGGGAGGCTAATTCATCAACTACAGCAACATGGGATTGTTGGAACAGTTCTAGGTTGGATTGAAGCATGGTTGAGGGGAAGGAAACAAAGAGTAGTGTTAAATGGATGTAAATCTGATTGGAAGTCTGTTTGAGTGGAGTACTGAGTGGAGTACCACATGGCTCTGTTCTAGGGCCATTTCTCTTTATCATCTTTGTGAATAACATTGAGGTAGGGCTGAGGAATAGAGTGTGCAAATTTGCTGATGACATCAAGTTGGTAGGAGTGGCAAACAGTTGTGATCAATCTATAAATACTGAACTAGACTTGGAGGACCTAAAAAAGTGGGCTGTTCAATGGCAGATGTCTTTCAACTATGACAAGTGTAAGGTTATGCATCTGGGGTATGGAGGTGCTACTTTCAGATATACAATGGGAGGGAGGGAACTGGATGTTATTGAAGAGGAAAGGGACTTAGGTGTGTTGGTTTCAAAAGACCTTAAAGCAGTAATACAATGTATCTCAGCTAGGAACAGGGCACTCAGAATGCTGGGACTCATTAATAGAAGTGTGATATATAAGAGCAAGGAAGTCATAAAAACTGTACTTAGCATGGGTGTGACCCCACTTGGAATATTCTGTTCACAAGCATGGAGCCCCTACCTAGAAAAGATATAGATATGTTAAAAAGAGTGCAGCGCAAAGCAACTAGACTGATCAGTGGAATAAGTAACTTAGAATATGGTAAAGGCTTGTGGCATTAGATATGTACTCACTCAAGTATAGGAGATTAAGGGGGGTACATGATTGAAATGTACAAAATTGTTAAAGGACTAGATCAGGTGAATTAGAATGGTGCTCTTCAGTTTAGAGTATCACATAGTGGTCATGAATTCAGGTTAGACAAGTTGAGGTGTAGGACAGTTAACCGACAACAGGTCTTCAGTCAAAGGGTTGTTCATCAGTGGAATGGGCTGCCTGCTGATGTTGTAGGGAGTTCCTCATTGAATGTATTTAAAAGTAGGGTGGACAATTCTTTTTAGACAGGAAAATCTTGTTTTTGAGTTATAATTTGTGATGGAAGGGGTGAGATTTATGTTAAGTAAGTGTGCACTGCACACACCCCTTTAAGGCATGGATGCAGTTTGAAAATTATTGATAGGCATTCAATCCACGTGTGTTAAGAGGGATCAGGGGAATAGGGCTGGATAGCTAGGGTAGATAGGCATTGATAGGTGTGTGGGATATTGGTGGACTGGTTTCTTCAGGATGTTGGATGGTTGGGGTGGGTCTTTTTACCAGGCTTACGGTATCTTCCATTCACAGACTTAACTGGATGGGCCCTTGGGTCTCTTATTAAGTCTAAACGCTTTATAACTTGATATAGGGTGTACTTAGCGGTGGATTCAGCACCTTTTTTCGGGATGTGATACTGATGAGATTGGCTATGGTAGCACAATGGCTATGATGGGAGGAGCTTGTAATTGTTGAGTGTGTCATGCAATAGCAAGTGAATAGTGCTAGATAGGCTGGGATATATAGCTCCCTAGGAACTTGAGATGAGGCATTGATTGGGGTGAGCGTATATACATTTATAGTACCTTTTCTAGATAGGCTTAACCCAGATGGGCCCCTGTGACTCTTATTAAGCCTTAACACTTTATGACTTTATGACTGTATGACTTTACATGAATATGCATACATGTACGCATGTATGTATGTGTGTGCGTGTTGGTAGGTTTGGAATTTGGCATGTGACTGACGTGATGTGATGTTTGTCGGTTGTCCGTTGGTCAGGTGTGGCCGGCACACATGGACGGTAGGATGTTCTTCCTGGTGGCCAACCTGGGGCTCGGCTACCTGTTCCCGCTGGTGCTGATAACCGCCTGCTATGTCGGCATCTGGATCAAAGTTTCACGGTGAGCTGCAGCTCCCCTCCCTTCCCCCGGGAAGGGGATGAGCGGAGGACGAGGGGAAGCCAGTGATGTCCTGGGGCCGATTTTTGCGTGTCCCATTGAGAGCTGCCTGGCACCGCTCATTTCCTCTAACATTCACTAGCCCCTAACATTCACTTCCCCTAACATTCACTAGCCCCTAACATTCACTAGCCCCTAACATTCACTAGCCCCTAACATTCACTAGCCCCTAACATTCACTAGCCCCTAACATTCACTAGCCCCTAACATTCACTAGCCCCTAACATTCACTAGCCCCTAACATTCACTAGCCCCTAAACATTACATTCACTAGCCCCTAACATTCACTAGCCCCTAACATTCACTAGCCCCTAATATTCACCTAAATTCAGCCCCTAACATTCACTAGCCCCTAACATTCACTAGCCCCTAACATTCACTAGCCCCTAACATTCACTAGCCCCTAACATTCACTTCCCCCGGAAATAATCTTGGCTGCACTCCTGGTGCGAGTGGAGCGACGTATAATTGGCAATCCGCACAAATGGACCAAGACTTTGAGGATGTTGAACTTCAACTCTTCCCGTATGAATCACGCAAGAACTCAATCGGGGGCAGAGCGGTCGGTTTTCCTATCAGGTGTGTGTCTGGACTTCCACCTCCACAATACGTATATGTACCAATTAAACTAATAAACTAATAATTAAATCCGTGGATCAAAGTGCGTGTACACCATAAGCTTGCTAGAATAACCGGACGTGCGAATGTGTACGTTTAGAAGAAAAAAACAGGCCAACTTGCACTGAAATCTTCAAAGATGGACATAGCATTGAAGCATTTGCTGACATTTTAATTGTCATACAGCTGCTTAGGTTCATGAAGCTGAGGACAGAGCGATAAAATGAACAGTATCCCTCAGAGAGATTGAAAGCTGGATCCCTGTACAGGGACTACAAGACAAAATCACCATTTGTCGGTGGCCTTAGTAGCACATCACACAGCACATAGGCCTGCTACAAAAGACTTCCGTGAAGCAAGCTGTCAGGAGATTTATGTGCACGCAAAAGACATTTCCAGAAATGATAAATTTCGTAGACAAATGGCAGGATATGTGAGGCGAGCCGATGCCAGCGTGCCTGACCTCCGGGAACGCTACCTCCAGTCGATGTGAGCGTGCCTGACCTCCGGGAACGCTACCCCCAGCCGATGCCAGCGTGCCTGACCTCCGGGAACGCTACCCCCAGACGTGACATCCCCGGCGACTCCAAGGACACCCAGCTGAAGCGGATGCAGCAGCGCTCCAAGTTCAAGGTGGTCAAGATGCTGATGGTGGTGGTGGTGGCGTTCACAGTCAGCTGGCTGCCGCTGTACGGCATCTGGATGCTGCTCAAGTTCGGTGACTTGGAGCGGCTGCCGGTCAGCTGGCACCGGCTGATTCCGGTGGCCATGCCGCTGGCCCAGTGGCTGGGCGCGTCCAACAGCTGCGTCAACCCGCTGCTGTACGCCTTCTTCAACCACAAGTACCGGCAGGGGTTCCAGAAGCTGCTGCACAGCGGCAGCTGCTGCTCGCTGATCCGGCTGGACACGCCGGTCGACTCGTCGGTGCGCCGCTCGGCGCACTTCCTCACCGTGCAGACCAGCCTGAGCGCCGCCGACGTGGCGCCCTCCTCGCAACTGGCGCTTCTCAAAGTGGTCGACAGGGCGCAGCAGTGGCGCGCCAGGCCGGACGGTCGGTCGACTCGCCGGCCGGCCGCGTTGACCGGGGTGTAGGTGGGCGCAGGCGGGGCTGGGGAGTTGTTGGCAGGTTGACTGTGTTGTCGTCGTTTTTTACCGGCCGCCAGACTGTGCCTGGCGGGAGGTGAGCGAGCGGACCGCGTCCGTGTTGGCTGGAGCTGTTCGATGGTCTGTCGTTGTTGACGTGTACCTAAATGTTTGATAGGCCTTAGGAAGCCATGCAAAAGTCTGCAGTCGAGTCACGCGCTGTTTGGATTCACTCGCAGTGCCATTTTTAGATGGCTGTCCAGGTGAAGTGTGTGCAGGTCGAGTTTTATGCCCACTTGCGGGCAATTCACCCTCTCGTTCCATGTTGCCATGCTAGGGTGCTTTCATTCTACGGACAATTTTCCTATCGTTCATGATCCGATCAAGCTGGGACAATGTTTCAGTCTCAGTGGTTTGGTGCCGGTGACCACCTGGCCTGGCTATTGTCGGGGCTGTGTCGTCTGGTGCCTGGAATACTGCGCTGCGATGGTGCACAGCTGGCGAGTAGCAGCGCTAAGTCGGGCTGATGTGGGCTGGGCTCAGCAGAAACCGCACGGGTCAAGCTGTAAAAGCAGACCAGCGATTCGTCGTCGACATTAAGCATTTGTTTCGGTGCTTCGCGCTGGCTGGAAGTTAACTCCTCCACCGAAGCGAGTTCTGTATTTAGCGACGAAGTTTGCTTGCCATCCATTTGTGCACAGCAGGTGCCCTCGTTCGCAATGTAAGCACTTACTCCCTGGTTTGAAAATCATTGTATTGGAACATTATATAAAAGGAGATACACTTTGTTGAACCGGGTCCACCCGGGTGGGTGCGTAGCACATCTTGTGAGTTCCTACCTGGGCTCTCGACTCATTCCCTGATACAATCCTGTGGTTGCCTCTGTCACCGTGAAAACTTTAAGCAATTGTGGTCTCTCCTGTCGCCTTCTACCCATAGCAGAAAGATAGGATTTTGTTATGACAGTCATCAAAGCTTTCGCTTAACGCCAGGCCATCAGAAAGCGTCCATCCTCCAGCCTCCAGTCCAGCGGCCATCCTCTGACCACTTGATGCCACATCAGCTTATTAAATCGTGTGAAACTGGGACAGAAATTATAACTGTCGTCACGGCCTACCATCCTTCTTTTCGAGGCCCTGGGTTGTCCTCTCCGATCTGGCAATAGAAGAAGAAGAATAATTGGTACAGCAGGTGCACCTACGTGCATTCAGCACTTGTCACGTCACTTCGGAACATCCAACACGTGCCATGTCACTTCATAACATTCAGCACTTGCCGCGTCATTTCGGAACATCCAGCACGTGCCACGTTAATTCTGAACATCCAGCACGTGTCACGCCACTTCGGAACATTCAGTACGAACCAAGTTACTTCACCACATTCAGCACTTGCCACGCCACTTCGGAACATCCAGCACTTACCAAGGCACTTCGCAACACTTAGCTCTTTTCACACCACTTCGCATCACAATAGCCCGCTGCTTCTTGTCCCCAATTGACGTCATAAGAAAGCATGGTACGTCAATGAACTGCAAGAGTTTAACTCATGTTAACCACATAAAGACAAGGAACTTGACCGTTAAAGCAAAATTGTTGCGTTTTTACTGTTATTTATTACTCGGTTAGCTGTGAGGCCATTGCCGGTTAACATGTCTGATAATTAGCTACCATAATGGCACAATTTCAACCAGTTTCCTGAACTGATCATGAATCTGCTGTACACAAATGTCAAGTCAAATAGTAGGTAGATATTATCCACATCTGCCCGTGATTATAGGATGCATTTCACAAAGTAAGCATTCGTTCTGTATGGGGAGCAGGATAGTTTTTTTTATCAGCGCTATTCTCCAGATTGAGAGCTAGGGAATGTCTATTACGAATTTAACAGTTGTGCTCTCAAAAGTTGTATGCGTATGACAAAACATAGCAACTGCAACTTCAAATTACCAACTAATGCTCCATTGACTTGATATCGGTCTCCAGTATCCTTCACACACATCACAATGTTTCAAATTTGCTCCTTGCTATTCTGAAACATATCCGCACGTGAATAGTAGGTGCCCATCGCTATTGGTTTCACGTCTGACGGGGAAAGGATTGGAAGATAGGAAAGGAGAGTTTGTGACAAATATCTGATTCCGTGTTTGTCTGGAAGGACAGGAAAGTGGACCAATGACCAACTGGTTGTGACACATTGTACCAATGACCAACTAGTCATGGACCACCGTCAATCAATTGACACGTGGGGCCTGTCATGTGAAATATGTGCATCAGCATTTGCAACAGTACATCCTAAGTGAAACCGGCCACAATGACCCTGCCGCGAGAGGTTTAGCTCGTCGCTTTTGAGGCTTCACATTTCCACAAAAGCCGCACCACCTACAATTGCTGGGCCTGCCTCGCTGACCACAGACGGTTCGGTACTTCACATTTAGCTGCTACATCATGGAAAGAAATTAAGTCCCGTCAGGTATAATATACTTGTGCTAAAAACTTCCTGAGCACCAACATTTTTTTCCGAATAGCATGGATCGTCCTAACACGTGATGCATTCTGCAGACCGCTTCCTCTGCCATGGGTCTCATAGGAAATATTAAATATTCTTGAAGCTTGACTGGGACTGGCTGAATGACGCTGGGCTCATACGGACATATTGTGTGCCAACCGAACTTTTTTCGCCATCTCGGAAGCCACAGATATACAGTTTTGCAGAGAAGCAAACACTGGGGAAGGTAGAGATGAAGGAGAACGTTTCTGATGTGACATCTGCCAATAGACGTCGGCTATTTGTGTATAATATGACTACGAGGTCGGTTAATATTCTGCGGATATAGACGCTGCTGCATGCTTTTCATGCTGAATCAGGTCAAAATTGGCCTAGTTTCAGAAGGGGATGAGAAAAAATTCCACATTGACTTTCCACCGCTGCCGGCATGTATCCGAGGGTTGTCCTGCCGCTGAGAGGATCGGCGAGTTTTGAGCCGTGCCGCGATACAGGTTGGAGGTGTCGGCCGTTTTTGTACACTGTTTTGAACTGTATATGAGGTGACTGCTCTGTATATGCAATGGCTGCTCTGCTGCCACGTTTATCGTCCACTATCGGGTAATGGGCATGGCGAATTTGAGTCACCTATCGATGAACTGAGTCCATGTTGTTGAACTTCATCGGTGACGGCTTCTGCTTATTTCCGAGTATTTTGGGGTATGTTGGTCAGCACCTTTTTGTGCAAACCCGGTACATTTTAGGCATTTCTTGAAAACATCATTTTATCCGTATGGCTTACTGTGAAGCATTTCCCCATTGACTACTAATGCCACTGGCGACCTAAGCAAAACTATGC
Organism: Ashinkailepas kermadecensis; assembly: GCA_034440615.1. Taxonomy (NCBI): domain Eukaryota; kingdom Metazoa; phylum Arthropoda; class Thecostraca; family Neolepadidae; genus Ashinkailepas; species Ashinkailepas kermadecensis. The sequence continues at coordinate 82,960 of JAOTOM010004830.1, forward strand.
AACTAGGCTGGAGAAATGCAACAAAAATGCACTGAAATAGGCCATGCGATGCGTGGTACAGTTGGTGGAGAACGTACTATTTAAATATCGGTGGCGACAAGCGAGCTGAACCATGCCGTTTGTCGTTCACGTTTCAACAGAGCACACATTGTTCACTTGACAAGTGCGAAGTGGGGCGCTCGAAGCCATAACAAGCCAACTACGTGTGTTGACTAGCTTTCAGTGCGTTTGTCGTCAAACATCGATGTGTAATGTAGTGTCTGCTTGTCAGCAAGCTTTGCCAGCTCGGGTGCGGCGTAGTCCAGTCTTATCGCCGTGTTGTGTGCACCCTTGTTGTCGCCGGTGGTACACCACAGACGCCGCCAATTGACATCCATCTAGATTTGTAAGGTGGATGGACATTTGCGCGCCAAACCGGTTGCTCGCCGCGCGACTGCACATAGACAGATATATTGGCGGCTGTGGCGCGAGATTTGCGCGCCAAACGGTTTGCTCGCCGAGCGTCTGCACATAGATAGATTGTCGGCTGTGGCGCGAGATTTGCGCGCCAAACCGTTTGCTCGCCTCGCGTCTGTACATAGACAGATATATTGGCGGCTGTGGCCCGAGATTTGCGCGCCAAACCGTTTGCTCGCCGCGCGTCTGTACATAGACAGATATATTGGCGGCTGTGGCGCGAGATTTGCGCGCCAAACCGTTTGCTCGCCGCGCGTCTGTACATAGACAGATATATTGGCGGATGTGGCGCGAGATTTGCGCGCCAAACCGTTTGCTCGCCTCGCGTCTGTACATAGACAGATAAATTGGCGGCTGTGGCGCGAGATTTGCGCGCGTGCACCGAACACTGCAGACGGCAGTGCAGTCACCCAGAGCGCTTCCGCACCGAACCTCGGCCGCCGAGGCGCGTCGGCGCGCATTCGCGTCAGTATTGTCGCCACGCTTTGAGAGGCATCCTCTCGTCAGCGGTGTTATCAATAGTATATGTATTTGCGGCCGTCGCCGGCTGGGGGACCTCGGGTCGCCGTCCGCTGCCACCTACCAGCGACGTCATCCGCGGTGATATGACGTCATGTGGACGTTACGGGTGTTCGCGGACGTCTATGTGACAGTTGTGCAGTGCTTCTGGGCGGTGCTGGCGCACAGAGATGCGTGTTGGCTGGATTTGTTGTGGCGGGGCCGTCGCCGCCCTGTGTTTAGTGTTTGTCATTGTTTGTCGCTGTGCTGGGCATGGTGTACCGTTGGTGAAATGTGGTGACGGGCCCGGGGGCACATGTGTCCACGGTACGACTACGGGGTAAGCGATTGGAACAGGGGGGGAGGGGGTGATTAGTTTCGGCTCGTTTGCACCGGAACGTTAGACCTAGACATGCGTTGTGTTACGCTGAGTAGTTTTGTTTACACCAGGGTGGAGCATTCATTTGTGGATAATTTGTTTTGCCTGCTTGCATTGCCGGCTGGAGACACCGAAGAAATGTGTTTCAATGTCAGCCTGACGAAAGGTGAGTATTTGTTGACAAGCCTACCACGCGGACTGCGTACGTTTACGCTCTGTCGTGTCACAATTGCCTTCCATTATCGCAATATTAAGTCGGTGATTATCAATCAGAGATGCTCTTTTGAAACGGATGAACATTCCAACAAACGTGTCACTACCACCTTGCTTAAAAAAAATATATTTTCGACGGGACTTATCCAAATTGTGGATAGAAAAGTGCACAAATATAGACATTAGTAGACGTCTGCCAACCAATCATCTATAAATGTCACAGTCTATTAAGCGTGTTTTAATTGTAATACCACGAGACACGTGCTTAGCATGCTGACGAGTTAACGAGCTCACGAGCCTATGGTCAGGCTCCCACGGATCTGATGCGAAATTTGATTGCTTTGATAGTCACATACAGGCAGGCAACAGACGAGTTCACCGACTAGGAATGGCTGGGATATGGTGTGACGGTTGTAGGATTGACAACTGGCCGGAGTTGAAGTGACTTTTGTGCGCGTGAGCAGCTTTTCGTGTGAAGTGTTATGGCGGTCGGTGTGGGCCTGTCCGCTCAAAAAGCTGCTGGCTTTGTTTTGGCACCGGCTGACGTCCTGTGTGTTTCTCTGATCGAGGATTGATGGGGGGCTGGGTTGCCGTACAATTGCTGATGCTGTCGCCTGCGATAGGCTTTGTATACGCATTTCGTCGACCGCCGAGTCACTTCTGCCTTGGTTTTCTGGAAGGCATTTCCACGTCGCATGACGCGTTGGCTCTGTATTTAGGGACGTGACCCGTTGGCTCTGTATTTAGGGACGTGACCCATTGGCTCTGTATTTTGGGACGTGATCCGTTGGCTTTTCATTTGGGGACGTGACCCATTGGCTCTGTATTTTGGGACGTGATCCGTTGGCGCTGTATTTGGGGACGTGATCCGTTGGCGCTGTATTTGTGGACATGACCCGTTGGCGCTGTATTTGGGGACGTGATCCGTTGGCGCTGTATTTGGGGACGTGACTCTCAGTTCACAGACGCACAGCTCGCACCGCACTGGTTTGTGGTTCACGAGGAGACAGCTCTCACTGGTCTGTGGTTCACGAGGAGACAGCTCGCACTGGTTTGTGGTTCACGAGGAGACAGCTCGCACTGGTCTGTGGTTCACGAGGAGACAGCTCGCACTGGTCTGTGGTTCACGAGAAGACGTGGCTTCACCGTGCTACTGTTCGGCGCCGTTTAAGGCCGTCCGCGGGAGTCTCTTCTCTCCTCTGCGCCACGTGCTGTTTTAAGTTCCGGTAGTGTCTCGATGTGTGGTTGTTATGCTAGTTTGCTGACCCTAGCAGCGCTGATGGTGCGGATCACGGAGCATTGCAAGATTCGGAGGCTGGTCGGCGGTGGTGCTGTGGGGGGCTGGGCCTGCCTGAGGCAGGTCGGCGGTGGTGCTGTGGGGAGCTGGGCCTGCCTGAGGCAGGTCGGCGGTGGTGCTGTGGGGAGCTGGGCCTGCCTGAGGCAGGTCGGCGGTGGTGCTGTGGGGAGCTGGGCCTGCCTGAGGCAGGTCGGCGGTGGTGCTGTGGAGGCTGGGCCTGCCTGAGGCTGGTCGGCGGTGGTGCTGTGGGGAGCTGGGCCTGCCTGAGGCTGGTCGGCGGTGGTGCTGTGGGGGCTGGGCCTGCCTGAGGCAGGTCGGCGGTGGTGCTGTGGGGCTGGGCGCCTGAGGCAGGTCGGCGGTGGTGCTGTGGGAGGCTGGGCCTGCCTGAGGCAGGTCGGCGGTGGTGCTGTGGAGGCTGGGCCTGCCTGAGGCAGGTCGGCGGTGGTGCTGTGGGGAGCTGGGCCTGCCTGAGGCAGGTCGGCGGTGGTGCTGTGGGGAGCTGGGCCTGCCTGAGGCAGGTCGGCGGTGGTGCTGTGGAGGCTGGGCCTGCCTAGCGCTTGTGTTGTTGTTATGTGGCGTTGGAGTTTCCGTGTACGGACGGTGAAGGTGTTGGCTGCATTAAAACAGTGCACTTGGCTGGCTCTAGTTCTCTCAGATCTTCAGATCTTCAGATCTTCAGATCAGACGATGACCGAGACCAGGTGGTGCTGACGCAGAATTTTTCGTGAGTTCTGCAGACCCTCAGCAAGTACCGGAACCGACAGGTAGTAAGTTGCGCGAATGCTCGTGTACGTCCGAAGTGTGGCACGACAGAGTCAAGAGAGGTGGGGGTGGGGGGGGAGGGGACAAATAACTTCCTTTGTGTCGGAAACGCTCCGTTGCGAAGAGAATCCGAAGTACGACTCGTCAGAAACTATCCGTTACGAAGAGAATACGTAGTACTACTCGTCAGAATTGCTCCGTCACAAAGAGAGTCCGAAGTACCACTCGCCAGAAACGCGCCGTTACGAGGAGAATTCGTAGTACGACTCGACCGTTGGTGGTTGGTCACGACCAAAATACAGAAAGCGACACGAATATGACCAGTTAGCTCGTGCAAACTGGGGTCAGGTCGCAAATGAGTCCTCATATATTCTGGAAAATCAGGGCCCAAGGGATCGAAGCAATAACTCTAAGCCGCTTAGAGCTCTTCACGCGTCGTAGTGTGTCCGGGTGGTCAAATGACCTGATCTGCCTGCGGGCGCAGCCGTGTCATAGTCTCGAGTTCGCATCGACGCGTGTACCGAGTCTTTCATGATCTTGAACCACGACCTGAGCACCCCGACAAGCAATTGTTTTTTTTTAGTAATGGTTGCGACATTCACCTGAACATGAATTTCTTAAATCCTCCCGAACTTGCGCCCACTGCATTGCTTTTTCATGATTTCGCCCTCGGTTATTTTGCACGCAAAATTGCATACATGCATATTCCCCAAATGCGTGGGACAGTTCGGTAGATTGGATCAGTGTACATCCCTATTCCTTTTGTGTCGGCTAAATCGATCGACTATGTTAGCCGATGTCGGATGTCGGAAGCACCTCGAAAACTCCGCCCCAAAACACATCGCCGTCGCATTGTCTAACCAGGCGGGGAGATTAGTGTTTACATACGCACGGCGCTGGGCGATACTGTCTCCAGTACAGTACTCCCGGGTTCGAGCACCTGGGGCTGAGTGGAAAACTGATCAGAAGCGGTCACATGGCAGACGGTCTCCCGCACCACGAGCCGTCAGCAGCCCACCCACCGTGCCTCGCCTTCGTGACAAGCGCCTATTCTGACCGGTGCCGCGCGTGGAGCAGGGGCGCAGTCAGGCGAACCGACCGGGACGGCAGCTTGTGGCACAGAAAAGGCGACACGCGTCAGTCGTGGGTTCGGTGCCCACGAGGGTCAGAAACTTAACACGAAACATGCACCCATCATAGAGCGTAACTTGCTTATCTATTCGTTATGATTATCTGATCTTCCGCAGTTACTATCGATATCCATCCATGTTTGATCTATTGAGGACATGCTTGATCTATTGAGGATTTGCTTAGAGTGAGGTACCTAGCTTTGGGGCAAGATAGACTGAATGCGGTTACATTTATAGTATTATTTTCCCGACAAGTACTTTCACACAGAGACCCACATGAAGTTCGGAGCCCGAAGGCTATCACGTACCACCATGTGTACAACTTCTCTGTGCGCTGCTCCTATGCAGTTCTGGCGTTTCTAAACCACCTTCCGGTAGGATTATAAAACAAATTGTCTGTTTCCCATTTCATTTGGGGAAGACAGAGGAGGGGAGGGGTGGAGGACGAAAAGTTGAACAGGATTGTGTAAGCGAGGTGGATGAAAGAGCTCGACCAGACGAATTTTCTCCAAAAAATGTAGAATGCAAACAAAATTTCGTGAATTGTCCATGGAACAAAACGAGAAGCTCCCGACAAGGTAAAGGCATTGTCATCATCTGACGACATAAAAAGAAGTGAAACGAAAACGTAAAAGTAGCGTGGAGTACCTAACCGACAGCTTCAGTTGGGACACTAGCATTCCCCCATAAGGATCAGACGCTAAAGTCCGGCTCTCCTTAATTACTTGGTCCAATTGAAAAAATGAGCTGCCAGTGTGTCTTTTGACCAGTCCCAAACATCACGGCCTATCTAATGACTGAAACAAAAAGTTGTTGATTCGTACTGGAGTTCAGTTTGAGCTTCAGATTTACGTGTATCATCGCATAATTGTAGAACTGATGCCATAACCACAGAGTTGCTCTGAGGTAGATATAATCTGCAATACACACAGTTTATTCTTTATCCCCGAAAGTCGGGCCGAGCCTAGCCACAATGTGTGAGGGGGGTAGTTCTCAATGTGTCCCACTCTGGATCCGCCGGTGGGTATGTTTGTTTCCATGGCAATTGCACGAGGGTGAGACGCGTCACACCTCCAGATGAAGGTCACAGGGCGGACAGCCTCAACCAATACGTTGTCGTGCCCACGTACCAGGGCGCCGGCAGATACCTAAAGTGGCCGATGCGCCCTAAGCGCAACGATAAAATATTCAACCGCGTATCAAGTCCACCGCACACCATGGTCTAACCATGACCAGGTACATATCTCTACCGGACGTGTCCCCCTTAGACTGTACACCGCGGTCTAACCCTGCCCAGGTACATATCTCCATCGGAGGTGTCCCCCTTAGAGTGCACACCACGGTCTAACCCTGACCTGGTGCATATCTCATCCGGAGGTGTCTCCCCTAGACTGTACACCGCGGTCTAACCCTGACCAGGTACATATCTCCATCGGAGGTGTCCCCCTTAGACTGCACACCACGGTCTAACCCTGACCAGGTACATATCTCCACCGGACGTGTCCCCCTTAGACTGCACACCACGGTCTAACCCTGACCTGGTGCATATCTCCATCGGAGGTGTCTCCCTTAGACTGTACACCACGGTCTAACCCTGACCTGGTGCATATCTTCACCGGACGTGTCCCCCTTAGACTGCACACCACGGTCTAACCCTCACCAGGTACATATCTCCACCGGACGTGTCCCCTTAGACTGCACACCACGGTCTAACCCTGGCCTGGTGCATATCTTCACCGGACGTGTCCCCCTTAGACTGCACACCACGGTCTAACCCTCACCAGGTACATATCTCCACCGGTCGTGTCCCCCTTAGACTGCACACCACGGTCTAACCCTGACCAGGTACATATCTCCACCGGACGTGTCCCCCTTAGACTGCACACCACGGTCTAACCCTCACCAGGTACATATCTCCACCGGTCCTGTCCCCCTTAGACTGCACACCACGGTCTAACCCTGACCAGGCACATATCTCCTCCGGACGTGCCCCCTAACCTTGTAGCGCGCCTGACTCCGCCTCTGCCGGAGCCGCGTCCCCGCCGCCGTGAGAGGGGAGGGGGAAGGGGGAGGGCCGCCTCGCCGGTGTAATGAGACAGGACGCCAACCGCCGGAAGCCGGGGAAGGGGGAGGGGAGGGGAGAGGTGACGTAGGCAGCGGCACGCGTCCGTCGGCAGAAGTGGTCCAGTGCGGAGCGGCGGCAGTGGTGGCGAAACTGAACGGCAGACTCGACGGTGCCGGGCGGCGGAAGGAGCCGCGGCAGGTAAGACTGGCCGCGCCAAAGGAGGAGCAGATCGACGGTGCCGGGCGGCGGAAGGAGCCGCGGCAGGTAGACGGGCCGCGCCCGGCACTGAACGGCAGACTCGACGGTGCCGGGCGGCGGAAGGAGCCGCGGCGAGACGGCCGCGCCACCCGGCACTGAACGGCAGACTCGACGGTGCCGGGCGGCGAAGGAGCCGCGGCGGCAGACTGGCCGCGCCCCCGGCGAACGGCAGACTCGACGGTGCCGGGCGGCGGAAGGAGCCGCGGCAGGTAGACGGGCGCGCCAGCCGGCACTGAACGGCAGACTCGACGGTGCCGGGCGGCGGAAGGAGCCGCGGCAGGTAAGACTGGCCGCGCCACACCACGGCACTGAACGGCAGACTCGACGGTGCCGGGCGGCGGAAGGAGCCGCGGCAGGTAAGACGGGCCGCGCCACACCACGGCACTGAACGGCAGACTCGACGGTGCCGGGCGGCGGAAGGAGCCGCGGCAGGCAAGACTGGCCGCGCCACACCACGGCACTGAACGGCAGACTCGACGGTGCCGGGCGGCGGAAGGAGCCGCGGCAGGTAAGACTGGCCGCGCCACACCACGGCACTGAACGGCAGACTCGACGGTGCCGGGCGGCGGAAGGAGCCGCGGCAGGCAAGACTGGCCGCGCCACACCACGGCACTGAACGGCAGACTCGACGGTGCCGGGCGGCGGAAGGAGCCGCGGCAGGTAAGACGGGCCGCGCCACGGCACCGCTCACCTGTTGCTGTCTTTTTCACCTTTGTCCGGAATGCACCGGCGCTTTATTTCCGCATATCGTCACACAAGCATGTGAGTGCATCTATATTTCGAAACATTCATTTTGCACAAGCGGCTGCCACCTGTCCCGGAACTTTTGATTCGTTTTTGAATTCAGAACATTTTTCGATTTCATGCATTGTCCTGATGCTTGCCATAATTTCCGCCAGTGACACTCTTCCATTTCCCCGCATTTTCCAAGCTATTATGTACTGCTTCGCAAGCAATAGCACAAAGTTGACACCTGTACTCTTCTACTACCTGTACCGCACCTGTACTCTTTGCACACGGTCAGGGATGGAAGTGTCAGGTCTTCATATCAAAAGCAGTTCTATCCTCAATCTGTATTTATGTCCCCCGGCTATTGAAAACGCGCGTGAACCTCTATGATTCCTCATAATTTTTGTCTGCGCCCATCCTTCAAGCTCATCCGTTTCCTTCTGACGGCATTAACATGTTGTTCATTATACATGCACATTGTTATTGATAACGGAAGTTAAGTTAGTTTAGGATTATGCTTCGCGCACTTAAAACGAAATTAAACATCTAGTTTACTAGCATAGCGGATACAATAATAGGACAAATGTCAATACGATTAGTGAGTACTGTTTGTACTACTGATTATAAGCACAATAATAGTAATTCCTACCGAGCATAAGTATATTTTACTCGTGGTAATCGATCAAGATCCTTGCTGTCATCATCGTAACTATGGTGCTATCAACAATACAATATCCACAGCAGTAACAACAGCAATATAAATTATGCACTACCATCGAGAACATCGTCACAAATAATAATACTAATCCTAATAACTGAGCATAGAAAGGGTGGCGGGACCGTACAAAAATGTTTCTGAAACACAATTATCATCCCCATAGCATTGCAGGGCAGAAATATACGTCAAAACTGGCCTCTCCCCCATCCATTCTGACACCTTAATGCACGGGAATAATTGTCATAGTATCAGTGATAGAACAACAATTGATCATAGTCTTATATTACAACTGGCATTTTGATGGTTCATGTCACATAATTATTAAACGACTTGAACAGCATGGAAAGGCTCATAAGATATATTTGTATTTAAGTCAATTCAACAATGGGCATACCAATAACGCTGCACTAAGCGCATGCCAGATGTCCCTCAATCCCACCCTCAATCTCACCCTCAATGCCACCCTCAATCTCACCCTCAATCCCACCCTCGATCTCACTCTCAATCTCAGTTGCGATGTGGTTATGGCAATAACAAACTTAGTGAAAAGTACAACTGCCTACGGTAATATTATGTATTACATCTATGGCACTTTTTCAATGATTGTCACACTAATTGATTGACGTCACAGCACTTTTCATTTACATCTACCACAGGTTCAAAGACTTCATTTGTTATTATTTTCTATCGTTGTGTTTTGTTCGTTTCAGTCCGTTGCAACACTTTTCATTGATAAATATCACGGATGTAAGCCAGAGAAACTCAAAGTATATTTTGATAGCGCCGTTGGCCACCTCTCAGGCGCTATGCATGTGACTTGTTCACGCAAGCAATTGGCAGGCTGGAAAAGTGTCAATTTCCACGCACAGGTTTGAATTGATGTGAGGATTACACATAAAAATGGAAGCCTACATATGAAGTTCCGACGAAATGCTTTCAAATGATTGTGCTGCACTTGGATATCGTATGCTGTCTCCTTACACGGGAGACACTTTTATGTGTACTGTGCTACCTTTGCACACAGTCAGGTTCGGCGCTTCAGAAAGGCATAAGCTGGGGAGACTCAATTTCAGAACATTTCAATTCAACGATTTCTGATGTTCTGGAGGGAAGCAGGAGGGCAGGTGGAAATGGACGGGCAGCAGATTTTCTGTGGAACGTCGTGGCGATTCTCATTAGCTCACCGGATCAGCAACCCAAAAACTGTCACCGAAAATGCAATTTGATGTCGCTTGACCATGGCCGCACTGTTGCAATGGAAACCGAAGTGTGTGGTAACATCTTGATAATTTGTCGGGGACTTTGCCGCTTGAAAACAAAACATAAAGGGGATCGCATTATTTGCGAATGCTTCGTCACTTAATTCTTTAGTTGTTTACAGCTCACATGTTCTCCGAACGTTCACGTCAAATGCTGTCCAATTTTTGCTGAAGCGTGTCTGATCAATTTCACACCTTGCGCGACCTGCCATTGACCTGCCATTGACCTGCAATTGACCTGCTGGCAAGCCATTGCCAGCAGCCGACCGTTCTGAATCTGACTCACGCTCCAGGTCCCCCTCATGACTCCTGATGCCACACGCACCTGCTGCCTCACCCTTGCCTGTATCGGTCCCAACGGAAAACTGCCCACGAACAATACCGATCGATGGTGGTGGGGACCGTATTATTGACCGACATCCACCCCTGTACTGTGAACACGTGACATTGCTGGCAGTAATAGCGCGGGGGGAGGGGCGGGCAGGTGAAGGGCACGGGGCGGCATTACGTGAAGGTATTGCTGATCAGGTGAGGAAGATAAGCCGCGGACGAGGCCAGCTCTGTTGATACTGAACAGCACGCGACATTGCGGCACAGCATCATCAGTCGCGCGCGTTGCGTGCTTGACTGGTGAGCCCTGCTCGACAACATAGGCGTCATATCATGGCCTACCGGGCAAGGCAGCCCGGCAGCCCGGCAGCTCTCGTACGGAGCTGCCACTGCAACCGAGCTGGCTGGGCCTCGGGCCAATTAGCTCCGACTCGGTCCAATCCACCCCAATCCAATCCGCCCCAATCCAACGGTCCGTCGGTGTGGCTCTGTTCACACTTGACAGCTCTATCGCCCTCCCTCTGCTGTCTGCCCCACATGTTCAGTTAGCTGCACGCAGTTTAAGCATGACTTATCTGTCATCACGGTGCTCAGTGTATCGAGCTGCCACCGCCTTTGAGCTTCGAATCTGACGCGTTTGTCAGGCAGCTGTCGGTGTCACAAACAACACCGACCTATGGGCTTCGCAGCTAATGCATGTGTCAGGGCGCAATTGTTACCACAAAACGACACCAGTGTCTCGTGTGTTGAGCTTCGCTGCTGGCGTTTACCTCGTGGCGACTATGGCGGTTATCCCAGCTTTGTACGGCCCTGTAGCAGGTGCACTGGACACACAGAGCAGGCTCCGTGTTGGTTAAAGTTGGCCCGACCGGCCGGCCGAAGTGTCCCCGCCGCTGGGAGTCGTGGCGTACTCCTGTAATCCGGCGACACGGAGGCGTGAGTTTGAGGATCTCCTGGAGCCGAGGCACTCGCTCCGTGGCTGTCCGAGACGGTCTGGCGTCCGCACCTGCCCGGACATCGACTTGGCGCAACCGGTGAATCTATGGGAACGCTGGGGTGAATGGGTGGGTGCAAACGGTGTCGCACAGGCAGCGCGCTCGTTTGATGGGCCAAACTGTGATAACTTCGACCACTCTGTGATAGTCCCGAGAGCCGGCGGCCCGGGGCGGCCCATGGGGGGAGACCAAACTCTTTTCAGCTTCCCTCACTGATAGACTAATTTTTCAACTTTGAACACGAGGATAATATTTTTCGCATCTATTCGTGAGGCAAAAAGGGCCATGGAGCATCTAGCATAGATGATCACCTGATTATTAATATCCTAACCTTAACAAACTAGTCGCGTGTGCGTGTAAGGCATGAAGACAGCTGAGGATTGTAAGCAAATCATCAGTCCACAGTTTTCCCGATAGGATTAGCATGCAGGAACACCCTAAATGAACTTCCTAATGGGTGGAACTTCCTAGTTGGGTCATGTAGTCCAAGCTGTTCTTAGCCTTATTTCTGTGCGGATATTTCAGCCCAACTCCTGACTCCTTTCTGCTCTCTCCCCTGAGATCTCGAGAACTTGCTGCGTGCTGGTGCTGAAACATGTTCCCCTCGCGAGGTGCTGAAAACAAATTCCGCGAAATTTCGACAGACACGGAGTGTTCACTACTATCCGTGCACACATCATGTGCTGCACATGCCCCTGCTCTCCCCACCGTGCCAAGAGGCCTGACTGACTGCTGATTTCGCAGTTTCTTCTTCTTTATTTTTTTTCGCGGGACGACACCCGTCGCTCGTTTCCACATTTCGTTTCCAGTGGGGTGACACCAGTCCCTACACCTGGTTTTCGTCGCCGTCGTACTTTTGTTCCACGTGTTTCCGTGTGTTTTCTGTGTTTCTGCAGACTTTGTTGGGTAGGGTGTTTTCCCCATGATGGGGAAACTACGCAAAAGAGGATCTCGATCCCAGCTCGCCACCGGACTCCGAATTCGAATTTCGAACTTTGCCCATACCTGACGACCATCGCGCGACCACGAACTTTGCCTCTGACGCTCCCTCACTTAATTCGAGCTCGGCGCGTCCAGTGCTGACCGGCACCCACGTGACCCGGCCGACTCATACCAGCCGGCGGGCATCCCCGCGGCTATGGCCGGCCGCCGTGGCCCAAGGTCTCTCCAAGGTCACCGGTCGGCCAGGCCACAGAAAGCTCTGGTGGGCCACCAGAGCTTACACCCGGGGCGCCCGTACGCAATCCAGGTGTCCACTGCAATTTTGTGCATGGATTCGACATGCACCGACAAGTGCAGACAAACATCTTTTTTTCGAATGTCTATTTCTACAGTGAAATTGCCGTAGCTTAATATTCAAACGGGCAGGCATGAAGGCATTCTTTAGCATCATCACTGCAATTATCATCGCACATCGAGAGACATAGTTTTTTTTATCCTACCGATCAGTATAATTTCAATCTATTTGAGTATTCCCCGTACCGCCACGACGAGGTTCGTTCACTATATCACAATGACGGTACATTTATTTACATCATCTATGGTTTTCCACATACACAAGTTACGCTAACTTCACCTTTACAGCCGGCAGCCTGCACTTTGCGATTCCATGGTCGGAATATTGATGCTTGTTCCATCTATATTCCATCACACACAGATCATACAGACATTTCGTTACAATTAGAGACCCCCATAGCACATTTCAAAATTATTTTCATTTTATTCTGATATTTTAGCGCTCATAGTCTAGCTCGGGACCAATCACGCATACATGCGGATATTCGCAGACGCATCATTAAACACATTTCAGACCGACACAATTTGTTAATACTGAACACTGGAGAGCCAACATTTTTAATACAACGAAGAATGGCTCTTAGATGCTCCTGGGTTTTGGACATTGCGTGTAAAGAAAATATACGACCTTCAATATACCAGGAGGTGCTGAGTTGATATCAAAAGTAACGATAAAGGTTATACTTTATTACTCAACGTTTCGGCCAGGGGTTTTCACTTCGGACACAATACAGAAACTGCTGTTGATTTATAAATTTGGTCTTCGGCCCTGGCTAACGAATTCGACTGGACCATCGACAGGGTCATTCATGATAGCTATCGCTACCACATTAAATTAATGCCCACGTTTTGAACCTCTGCAGATACAACACGAAGTTTCATCCCTCGCTGGAAACTTGCAAAGGCCGAGTGAACCAAATTTCAGAAACTTTCGCATTTGCAATACAACCCAGACATTTCCCTTGTTCAAAACATCAACTTAATTGCAAATACACTTTTAGGAGCGGTATCTACAGCAGTTCCACTGACAAAACCTTACACAAAGCGAACACCAGTCCCTTGGTAGAGTCCTGAAATTGCACAAGTCATTGCAGCTAGAAAAAGAGTATTCGGAAAATATTTACGGCATACAGACCAAAACAATATAATTAAACGCAACCATGGACTAGCCTGGACCCGCCGCATCATACGCCATGCTAGGGGCCGTTTATGGGCACTTTATTTGAAGAAACTTACTTTTCAAACACCTGTAAGCAAAATGTGGCAATAAATCCGCCTTTTTCTGGACGCTCCCTATTTAAATCACTCCGGCACAAACAAAAATTAATATCACCATTACAGGCCCACAAACAATAGTAAATACCATAGCTGTTACCATCGCCCACAACAGCTCCAATGACAACTACAGACCCGGTTTCATAGAAAATGTAGAAAGCACCTTTCACATCAATTTCACATTATTCGATTCTGCCAACACTGAAAAATGCAACGCTTCTTTCGACTTTCTGAACATACAAATGTATTTCCTCGCTGGTGATACTTCCGTGGAGCCGGCAATTTATATTATTTTTCCAGACATTTATCTGACTACACAAAACAATGAATCTTAGACACGTTTAGTTCATTATGGTCCCCTGTTTTGCGTACTCATTGAACTATCCAGATAGGTTTTTTTGTACAATCGTAGCTACGTCGTCTACATACCGCATCCATTTCGAGTCGTTACTGACGAATTCTGTTGCTGTCCACGTATTTTCCAATGACTGTCACTAGCACCCCAGCTGATCCAATGATGTCTTTATCGACCACTCACTCAACAAATGACAGCGTTCCCGTGTAGCCGACTGTGGCACATCGTCAGAGATCAGCACAACAATTGGACGTGGAGCAGCTTCAAATATTTTCGTATTCACGTGATACATACCAATCATTTGAGCGATATATTCAATTATAACCGTGCCCACAAATGTGGCTCAATATCGGCAGATAAACAACATGATGTCTGTGAGAAAGCGTCAAAATTAATTGGTTACTCTGTCTACAAACGCGAGAGGAAGTTGTTGTCAATGTTGTGACATTTGAGGAGGAACTTGTCTCTCCGAATGGAAAGTTGACAAAAACACGAGCATCCCAATGAGGAAGGTTGCAAAGAGTTT